>VYZQ01044272.1:0-54537 GCA_013400655.1 Mystacornis crossleyi
AGGAAGAAATGCTTTCCTGTGAGTTTCCTGGAACAGGTTTTCCAGAGAAACTATGGATCCCTGGAAGTGTTCGAGGCCAGGTTGGATGGGACTTTGAGCTACTTGGTCTAGCATGGCAGGGGGACTAGAACAATATGATCTTTGGTCCCTTCCAGCCTGAACCATTCTATGATGCTATGAAACAATTTGCTCTGGCTCTGACAGTGCTAAAAAGCAAAAGTAACCACCACCCATATGTCTCATAACAAAACTTTAACTCTGTGGAAGGCAGTTCCACCAGCCCACCAAAGCCACACACTACAAATGGTATCTAAGATGCTACCAAATTCTGAAAGTGTTTACTAAATGAGAAAAAAAAAAAGGACACAAATGTGAAACTTCAAAGTCGCAAAATGGCAGATAATGTAGGTTCTTTCTTAATAGCTTTCCTGCAAAACAGAAGGCTGCCGTATGGTTTAGCTCTGATTCTTTTTTTCTAAGAATGCTCTGAGAGGATTGTAACTCCTACATCCAGCATTTCTGACACCAGGCTGGACTGGTAGTGCTGGCATTGCAGTAGTAGTTCGGGTAACACACAGGTTTCCCCAAAAGAGGTTTTCCAGATTTTTGGCACAACTATAGAGATGTGTTAACACAGGTATTTATGGTTCCATGCCACAAACTTAACAGCTGCAAAAATTCAGACTGCAAAGTTGATTTTGCTTTTAATCCAGCAGAACAGATACTTCAGAAAATGTACAGGAAGCCATTCTGGACTGCACCTACACTTTCCTTTAAGAGCAGCTGAATAGATCAAGTTTTTTTTTTAATGAGCCAAGGACAATTTTTAGCTGGGAAAAAATGGACTGGAATCATGAATTGAGCATATTTAGGGTGTTTACCTTTTAAGCTTCCTTGGCCTATTTTAAACATTTTAACAAATGCTTATTCTTTGTAGTTGCACTAACTTGATAACTAATTGCAAAACAAAATAAGAAATTCTAGAAGGAAAAAGCTAATATTTAAGCTAAAGAGTGGGACAGGTGTATGATAAATGAAACAATGTGCTGAGCCTGATCTTTCCAAATCTTCACCAGCAATGAGATTAGATTTGTCAGTCTAGCACCAACGCATGACTAGCTGCCTTGTAAAGGCAAACATCAGACATGGTTATTTTGTATGTTTGAAACAAGGGGAGATTCTCATTTTAGCAAAATTAATAGAGTAACAACAGGGGCGATCCTAGCTGTCAAATGATTAAAGGCAGAAGCAATATTCATCTTTATTTTGGGAGGGAAATCAGAAGAGACTTATGTAAAGTGACCTTAATTCTGAAAGAAAGAAAGTTAATGTCAGGCATATTATCATGAAGATAAACAGAGGTTAAGCAAGTCCGGAAAGAAGAGGGATTCAGATGTTTAGTTCACTTACATCACTTGGGGAATATATACACGTACATTTTGAAAGTGAATGAAGGAAAATCTTATCCTTACAGCTTTGTACATGGTTTCTTCAACTATTCTGACAGATTTAACCACAGTTGACTGTGTTCAGTATAGTGGGTTCCTATATTTTTCTTGAAAGTAGGTGGACAGTAGAAGGAAAGACTTGAGACAGCACCAGAGAAAACATAGTTTCTTTCAAGTCCAGAAGAAGTTAGGTATTTTTTGTTGGTCCTTTCTCCTATGGGCTTTACGAGGAAAGACAACAATGTCCCAGGAAATGTATTATTTCTATCAGGTCATTTCTCCAGGGAGAACTCTGCTGGGGAAGGAGAAACTGTGAGCAGGTGAATAGGAACATATACAGACATATATGCTGAAGACAGAACTTGGAGACATCCTCATCTAGGAACTGTCTGCATGTAACAGTTTTATGTTTGTATCTGGGGAAGTCTGAATAAGTGTTCTAGAAAGTTTAAGTGCAAGACTGTGTGGTCGCTACATACACAACAGTGTCAATTGCAAACGAAGAAACGCTTCCTTGAACATAAGCTTGCATGGAGAGCTAAGAAAAGGCTCATCAGAAAAGCCAAATACACTCAGGTTAGGTTTCTATTTTCATCCTATAGAAAACATGAAAATAATTTCCAACCCTTGTGCATTTCCTCTGCAGATGACACTTTCCTACTTTTGTAGAGAAGTGTAGTCAAGTGAGTTGAATGGAAAAAAACGAAACTTTGGTGTAGGATATAGTAGGTGTGAGGTGGTATCTTCAAATATCCCTATAATCGGGAAGTTCAAGGGAATGACAATGTGTACTAGAGAAAACAAGCAGGGAGGAGGAAAAGGGGAAGAATCTAAAGGTTGAAATACTACAAACATGTCTTTACTGGGAGCAGCTTCCAAATAACCTGTGTGACTATGCAATGGGGAATGTATTTTAAAAATTGTGAAATAAGATAATGGCCAGCAGCAGGCTTAATGGTGTTATTTATTACAAGTCTAGTTCATCACCATTTCATACCTACAGAATATCCACTGAAAACTTTGGGGGGAAAAAGGCCAATTATGAATAGGATAACCAGAATAGGATTCTCTGAACTTGAGTTCTGTTGTTTATTTGGTTCATTGCAGACAGTCGTGGGAATCCTCATATCTGACCGACATACTTCCTAAGCCTCACTGCATGCAACCTCTTGATAATGATTTTTTTCCTGTACACAGTTAATGCCTAAATATGTGATATGTTTGCAGTATCACTGTGGATATCTGCACTCGGATTCCAAACAGTTGCATTACCCATTGCCACTGTCAGGAGGAATGCTTTTTTCTCTCTCTGTTGGTTAAAATACACTTCCCTCCATTTTGTAGTCAAGCTTTCCCAGGCAATCTATACATTTGCAATGCCAGGATTAATCCATGTAATTCACAGTTAAGCCAGGAAGTTGCCAAACTGGCCCAGTGAAGATCTTTCACGCAGCACTCCCATTCTTTGCATCAAATTGCCTCTTCTTGTTAGAGGTAAACCTCTACCCTTTTAAAGAATTATTCTGAGTACCTTGAGGTCATGAAAATGCATGAAAAAAGGCATATGACAATACAAATAACTCCCTGAATCCTTAAATGGCATTTTAGTCTCTGGACTTGGTATTCCTTAAATTGCTGTTTTTTAAACGTCACTAGACACTTTTGATGTCCTAACTTTGATAATTCTGGCAGTGTCTAGGAAGGCTAGGTTTTGGTTCTTGCTAGAAGAATAATATGCTTATTCTGTCATTTTTATATAGAGGAAGGAAATAAGGTAGTGAGGACACTGCAGAAAAAGTGTTATTGTGATTTATTACAGGAAAATAAAGAGATAGGAGTCACAAAAGAAAATACAAGCAATAGCAACAGAAAGATTGAAAGAATGTATGTGTCTGTGTGTGTTCCTAATACAGCTGAGTTACATTGAGGAAGAAGGAATACAAGCACATCCTAACTTCGTATCTTCATTTTGTCACAAAAGTGGGGGTGCAACAGTGGAGACAGAGAAACCCTTCCAGGGAATAAATGAGGAGTGGTCAAACTTCAAATATCCCAGCCATGGGTCGGCTACATGTTCTAGCCAGGGTCCATTGCATTGCACCACTGCACCTTGTGTAAACTCATGTGCCCACAGTTATAGCCACTAGGCAGAGTTAAGAATTTCCATCATTTCATGTTAAAATGGAGCTCTTCTAAAAGTCCCCCTCAAAATCCTGTCAGTTTACCCTAAAATTTTCCATGCTAGATGTCTTCTATGGAAGAGCTGCTTTCTGATAATTTTCAGTTTATAAATCATTCAGTGATACTGAGGAAAATAAAAAGGGGAGGGGGGGAGGAGGGTCTAGCAAAAGAATACAGAATTGTGCCTCTGTTTACAAATTCTCTAGCTCAGATGCTTTTGCACCCATATGCTTTGAAAAGTTCTATTAATTATTAAAGAAATAAAAAGAAAAAAAAATCTTTGAAGCCTTTTAAATGCAGATACCACCTTTGGCTTTGGAAGTCCCTGAATCAAAATCCTAGGGAGAGTGTAGCTGAGAAATACCTTCTGTCCTGTTACTGTACCTTCCCTTACTACTTGCAGCAGGCCACTTTCAGAGAGAGATTTGTGCTTTGACTGGCCTTTCTAACCAAGCAAATTATGTTCAAATCACGGCTGCAACTTTTTCCCTTGTTTGTGAGAGGCCAGTCCCATCTGGACAAGTTACATACCTTCAGACCCCAGACGTGTATTGAAGGTTGGTGATTAAAATTCTCTTACACATTAATTAGCACTGAACACGATCCATCCCCAATGTTGGCACATTTTGACCAGACCAAACCTGTTTTGCTCCGTTCAGGCATGGAGGAGGATTTCCTCTTTAGTTCCTCCTCACTATACCTCCATTCCCCGCTGGAATGTGAAGATAGTAACAGCAGATGCCTCAGAGGCCGTGGGTGTGTGAGCTGTGTACCGTGGGCTAACGAGACGGCTCCCAGGTGGTTTCCCCTGGGGAGTGTGGGTGAGGCCATGCAAAGCGGCTAAAGGAAGAGGCTACGTACCCTCATTTACCGCGGGGTCCACGCGGGGATGTGAGCAGGCAGCACAGAGCTGTTTCACCGCAGCTTTTTAGGCAGGACCTGCTTTCTCTGCCCACACACTGTCAGGAAAGTCACAGACAGTAGTATGAACTTATGCAGCAAGTTCATACTGTTGTATTCAGTGGTGCATTGAAGTGACGAATGGCGTGAGGCCACAAACTGAATGCTGAGAATGAAATGAAAGTTTAAGTAGTAACTCATCCAGTGACCACCACCTTATTTTGCAACCCTTGATATTTGGCACGTTTCCAACAGGCTGCATGAATCGAAGACCTTAGACCAGATGTGTAGTTGTGTATTAATATATGACACATGAAAAAGAAGGCTGGATGAGGATGACATGACCCATCTTTATTTTTTGTTGCTGTATTTTTTGCAATTTCTATGGTTTTCAGCACAATTTTTTTACAGAAACTAACTGCCAAAGCCCGATTTCAGTATACTTAGAAATTAATTAACTTAGTACAAGTCGTGTGACTATGTATCTGTTTTGCCTCTTCTACCTAAAATCTTCCCTTAATGAACAGTGAAGAACCTGTGAATCAGCTTAAACTGGGAAATGGTAATTTAAAATAAAAAATTGTCAACTGCAGAGCCTGCCTCTTTTTTTAATTTAAAAAAAATCAAATCTAAAACCCCAGTTTTTTTCTTGCAATGAGTTTTGAGGAAGTGAGATAATCTTGCTGTGATATAGTTGTTGGGGCAGATATTTTCTAGCTTTTTTATTTAAATTTCCTTACAAGGAGAGCTATAATAGGAAAAAATAATGTCTGTAAATTTTAACCTAAAATTACTTCTAATTTGAGTATGAATAGGGATCAAAAGGCTTTGTACAGAGAGTCTAATTTTTTGTCTACAGCTAGATATGAATCTCTCCCTTTTCGTGCTTGCAGACAGAGAATTGCAGCCAGAATCTGTCACTCTATGCAGCAACATGTGTAGCACACCAGATCAGGGCCTGGACTCTGGGGAGGGCACCTGTAAACTGAAAAGACACCTGTACAGTTTTCAGTGGTAGTTAATGAAGCTGTATGTCCCTTGTGACAGAATTACATATTCTCGCCACTCAGCTTGGCAGGCACAGGGTTCTTAGAAGTAACTGTTGATACAGCAGACATAAGGGACTTTATAAATAGGTCAGTGAACCAAGCAGCAAGTTCTCTTTCCTTCCTCTATCTTCCTCACCACCCTGCAAACCTGAGAACATCAGTTATGGGAATAAAAATGCAGATCTTAAAGAAGCACCAAGGAAAGAGATATCACTACTTATTGAGGGTCTCAGCCACCGAACTTTCTGCTATTTTTTTTCTAATTCTATAAAGGGAAATATTATTTTTCGGAGACTGTCAGTGATTGTGAAAGTGCAACTGGAACAAATTTTAATAGTGTTTCTGTAAACTTTATTTCTTCTAGAAGATCAGGCAATTGCAAAGATTACACACCACATGGGAGACACTAAATAAGGGGGGAAATGTAGTGGAGTTACTACATTTTATCAGAGCATTCAGAGGGAATAACTGTTTTCCAGGTTACACATAATGCATGATTTCTGTTATGGAATGATTTTATAACATGATTCTATAACTCAGCAATTCAATATAAAATCTATATAGGCCTTAAAGGATTTGTTTTCCCTCATTCTTAGCCAATCCCTTTATCAATACAGGATCCCTGTTTTAAAGATTTTGTATGAACAGGGGAAAGGGTTGCCATGGAATTTACTTCAAGGTAAATAATTATGTCCTTTGCAAGAACTGGATATTCTCAGGCTGTGGGCAGTTCCAGCGTGATCCTAGGAGTCTGCCTGTGTAATTTGAATAAAAGGCACTTCTGTCCAACTATATACTTATCTAAACTAGTTTATATCTGTAAGATGATTCAGTCAAACACAGACCATGCAATGGCTCTAGAGTGGAATAGGACATGTTAAAATGTGAATTGAATTCCTCTTGCTGGTTGTGCATCTCTACTGTAAGTATATTTCCTAAACAGGTTTTCTAATGCAGAGAAGGACTTGTTAGATGCAGTGATGCAGTTGGATGTTTTCTGGATTGAAATATGCTTTGTTTGTATCCTCTCTGTAAAAGACAGAGATAATCTAGGGTATTAGCTTTGGCCCTTCATGTTTCTTTTGAACATTGTTCATGTCAGTTTGGTCTGCAATGGTCAAATACTTTGAACATTCACAATCATACGTGAATTTTCCACTGAGGGGATTTGTAACATGTTTTGAAGAACAAACAAGTGGAGTAAAACAAGTTTTTTGTCTTAAAAATCTCTCCTCTTATTTTCTTAGTCCCTGAGAAGGTGATACGGTCCTACAGTGATACAGATACAATTGAAATGATGATTATGTGCAGCTGAATCACATGATGTAAAAGTGGAAAGCTGTGGATTCGTTTTGTTCATTATTATTATTATTTCTAATGTGTTGCTTAATCTGCAATGAGGCAGGATGGATTTTTTATTAACTCATGCCAATGCTAGTGCCATGAGTATGTTCTGAATAGGCAGCAGGATGTCTCCTGCTTGGGCCTAAGGGTGCCCAATGATAATTGTTAATTCATATCCGTAGACAAACATTTTGAAGTCTTTGACCTACACAGGAACTCTTCATAATTTTTCCAAACACTGTATGTTCCCCATTGGAAGAGGATTACCATGATAAAATGTAAGGAAACTTCTATAAGCCGGGCAACAACATTCAGATAACTTGATAACAGCCTACCTGTGAATTTAACCAGAGAATGCTTGTAAGGTGTAAGGGAAGACAAGATGACAACTAGAGCTCTGGGGATACACGGATGTAAGTCACCAGCCATTCATTCAGCCTTAAAATCAGGAGGACAACAGGTCCTCAACAGAGGAGGATCTGAAGCAGCAGGAGGTGTAAGTGTTGTCTTTATTCACATTCTTACTGGTACTTCTGGCATGGGTAGAAGCTCTCTGTGAGGCAAGTATGGTAGTTAGTTGTGATATGTTGGTATAGAAGGCTGAGGAAACAAAGGGCGATGAGAGGATGAACAACAACAAAACTTAATTTTACGTAGTTCCTTAAGTGTACGTTAAGTGTATTTTATGTACACTTTAACAGCTATCCTTACTAAGAATAAGCGTTTAAAGAAGAGAGATAACAGCCATAAAGCTTGAAAAGGTTCAAGTACTGCAGGTTGGAGACACGGAGTCACAGATGACAGGGAAGGATGTTACAGTCAGAAGTATGTGGTACTTGGGAACTTGGTTTGCCTGGTGGACTTGGCAGTGCTGGGCTAACAGCTGGGCCCAGTGATCTCTGAGCTCTCTTCCAACATAAATAATTCTGTGATTCTGTAGCATTCGCAACTCCTGACGAGTCTTACCTCAAAAATTACGGAAACCGCCGCCAGCCGGCGCGCGCGGCAGGCCCCGCCCCCGTCCGGCGGAGGGCCGGTGCCCGAGCGTGCCGGGGCGGGGCCTGAGTGTACCGGGGCGGGGCTTGAGTGTGGGGGCGGGGCTTGAGCGGACCGGGGGCGGTGCCTGAGTGTGCCGGGGGCGGGGCTTGAGTGCGCCGGGGGCGGGGCGTCGCCCCCTGCGCCTGCGCGCGGCGCCCCCGGAAAGGCGGCCACGTCTGCCGGAAGAGATGGGGCTGAGCCGCCCGGCCCGGCCCGCTGCTCCGCGCTGACTGGCGCTGCCCGCCGGCCCCTCACGGCTCCCCTCGGGCCGGGGCGTCCCCCGCGCTTGCAGGAGGTGAGGCTGGGCCGTGCTGAGGCCCCCGCTGCTCCTAAGTGGGGCCGGACCTGGGGAAGGCCGCGGACAGACAGTGCTGGGGGTGGAGGGCAGCGGCCACTCTGGACGTCGCCCTCCCGTCCGCCTCTGCGCTTCCCTCCAGAATCCTGTCCCGGGGTGAAGGAGCCATTCCCGGGAGCTGGGGTATAGGCACACGCCGCCGGTGTGGTGTCGCCGGCCCGTGGTGCAGGTGAAGGCACGCACCTGTCCGCCGTGTTGGTGTCACGGGAGGGGCAGCGGGCTGCAGAGTTTGTGGGGGAGAAGATGCTCTGCCTGAGCCAGGTTGGGAATTTGCAGGCCAAGCGTCTGAGGCATAGTTGTTTTCTCTTTTGTGATATTCTGTAGCAGCTGATGATACCAGAAACTGATACACTGGTCTGATTTTAATAGCCTTGATTTCAAAACTTTGGTTTTGTCTGTTTTCCTTAGAAACGGATTTGGTTTATTTCCATTACTTACCAAAAGAACAAAATATCAAACGAGTAGAAGAAAAGTATTAAAATAACTACAGCACTAATAGATTGGCACAACAGTTGTTTAGGTAAAACATACATCTTGCCTTATTCGCACCAATCTGATCTGTAATCCTTTTGTCTTTTGCAGTATATGGTCCTGAAATTTTATTGTACAGAGTTCATCAACAGACACTCATCATGTCTTGGCTTGCTGATCTCGCTGGAAAGGCAGAGGATCTACTTAACAGAGTTGATCAAGGAGCTGCATCGGCTCTGAGCAAAAAAGACACATCAAGCAGTGCAGTTTATGATAATAGGAACTTGGACTCTGCCAATGAATATTCTGAAGTGCGCCAGCATACTGGAGAACTGAAATACCAGACATCATCCAAAGCAGCCTACATCTCCTCAGCAGCCGATAATATTAAACACCAAAAGGCCACAATCCTGGCAGGAACAGCAAATGTTAGAACAGCACGTAGGACATCCTCGGAGGCAGTTTCTCCAGTAGAAAATGCTTCCACACCCAGAGCTGCCTCACATTTTGTGAGAAGAAAAAAGTCAGAACCTGATGATGAGTTGCTATTTGATTTTCTCAACAGTTCGGAGAAGGAACCTAATGGAAGGATAGATTCTAAAAAGGAGAAGAGCAAGGCACCTGTTCTTCAAAATCATTCTCGGACTTCAAGCATTAGTTCTGTGTCTACCAGTACACAGAGTGCAAAAACTGCTGAAGATAATTCCATCAGGAGCCAAGGCAATGGTAGTTAAATAGTATTGAACCTAGAGATATTTAAAACCCAAGTATGTCTAGGGTAAGGCTAGGTAACGCATTTATTGTCATTTCATGAAACGTTTAATGGTGGTAGTATGTCAAATGGGTGAGGTACAGCAGGGTCTTTCATATTTTTTCATCACTGGGGTAATATTAGGTACCATGCTGATTTGTCCAGCCACATAATTAATATCCAAGGATCTACCTTGTTGTTACTGCTCACTCTGACCTCTCTGAGCTGTGGTCTAGCCTTCCATCAGACCCGTATGTCCCCATGTAGAAGCACAGGTGCTGCTGCGTTTGCTAGCTCGTTCAGGCCCTTAGCTGTTGTTGCCACGTCAGAGGGTGAGTGACTTTCAGCCACGGATAGTTGGTGTAGGCTGTTGCCCAGTGCAGCATGTGAGGTGGGGTGAGGTGTTCCCTGTTCCACCATGCAGGAGGGGTAAGCTGGCACACTTGCTTGTCCTGCAGGAAGCTGGGTGTGGATAGGCTGTTGTAGAGCTACAGGCATGAGAGAGCTGGAGAGATACAGCCTCTTGGTTTGCCAGAAGTAGTTCATGACTGCAGTCTAAATCCAGAGGCCTGAATGAGCCTCCAGACCAGCCAGTCAAAAGATGGGGCTGTGCTCAAGTCAACAAGAAGAATGGCTGGGAAGTGTCAGGAACTTCTGGTCTCTATCAGACTGTCCAGTCTGTACTCCATCCTTGTTGCTGTGCTACTTTGCTGCTATTTATTTTAGAAAATTGAAGCAAGTCCTTCTCTTACTAATAATGTAGTTAGAATACTTTATTATTTGTTCAGTACTTTGAGCATGTAAAGCATTTTAAGTGCCGGTTTTTTACTTACTACATTAAGTATGCCTAAGAGCTTTAGGCATAAAAAGGGATCGTTTCCAAAGATGTGAATATTTTTCTATTTCTGAGTCCCTGACTTTTTAGTAAGGTTTACTGCTAATAATAAGTAAATCAGATATGTTAGACCTGGCTCTATGGCCTTGATGATTGGTGGTTAAGAAACATTTGTTTCCTTAGTGTGGCCTGTTGATTTTTCTTCAGAGGATTTTTGAGTTGTTTGCATTGTGGAGCTCCTAGATAAGAAAGGATGCAGCTACAATATAGGATTTGAACATGCTGTTTTCCAGAGTTGATTGTACAGATATATTTATGTCATTTAAATATTCAGCACAGAATCTGTTGAAGTGGCTTATGATATATTAGTTACAGACAAAACCAATTAACATTATACTTTGTATATTGCCATGGTTATAATCTAATCTGTGCTGTAAATGGCTCATTTCTTGCTTTATTAGCTTCATTAATCTATTGAGTTTCCAGATAAAGAAATGAACCTAAATTGATTCATAAGTTGTAAACTGTGTAGATAAATCGAAGGAAAGATAATGACACTTCTTAGAATCGCTAAATTGACAAAGGGCTTGAGAAAATGTGGAGGAAATCTTCCTGTCCCTGCTGCTACTTGTGGGTGTGGTGTTGCTCAGAGTTAGTAGTGTGCCCCAGTTTCCTGGGCTTGGGGTGTTAGGGGCTGTTGCAGTGGTAAGAAGAAAGGTGAAGCAGCTTGGTTAGTGATCACAGGGGGAAGTAAATAATGTTTTAACAATTTCACTGCAGTCTTGCTTGGAATTAGTTGCATTCTGCCCCCGCCCTGGATTTTCAGCAGTTAGTCACCTGGGACATACGAAATTCAGCAGGAATATTTTTGGATTGCCTGCTTGTTTGTTCATTGCTTGCTATGTCATCTTAACCTTGGTGCAAAGCTGCCGACTATCTGCATGCTGGAATCAAGAGTCTTACAGTGGATCTGTAGCTTTCACAGAACTAATCAAGAATACTGTGTTTGTGTATGATGGGAAAAGGCTGCTGGTTCCTCCTTTCCTGTAAGGGACTGTTGTTCAGAATACTGCTAGGAGTTCCTTTATTGTTCTCTCTTTTAAAATAAAATTGGCATTGGCAAAATCTGAATGGAAATCCAGAATGAGCTTGTACTAAAAATTCCTGTAGTTAGTTGCTATGTATATTTAATGTTTTCTGTTACTCTTCAGCTTCTGAGGACTTCCGTGAGCAGCAAAGTCATAAATAGAGCATTAATGTTTTGAAATCCTAAAGTTGCCATGTATGTAAATAAGAAATTTTGTGACTTCAGTGTCTTGTCTTGCAGTATGAACAAAACCACTGCATGATGCATGTAAATAGTTCTATTTTGTGCAATTCCTTGTGAGAAGCAGCTCCATATTCCATTTCACTGTAAACTATTTGGATTTATTATTGTTGTTCTTTAACCATTGATGCAGAGCATGGAACTGCTGTTCCTTACAAGCACATGCATTCATTCTAAGTTGCATCTCTCTGTACAGAAACTCCAGATAGTTCAGACTCTGGCCTGGGAGCACAAGGGAACAGCATGAAGGATTCTTCACTAAGTGCAGTAACCAACCCCAGCCTTTCAGCTAATGATGATTCCAAATCACATGAGCTGTCCAATCTTCGCCTGGAGAACCAGCTGCTGCGAAATGAAGTTCAGTCTTTAAATCAAGAAGTGGCTTCATTGATACAGAGGTCCAAAGAAACCCAGGAAGGTAC
This sequence comes from Mystacornis crossleyi, assembly GCA_013400655.1. Taxonomy (NCBI): domain Eukaryota; kingdom Metazoa; phylum Chordata; class Aves; order Passeriformes; family Timaliidae; genus Mystacornis; species Mystacornis crossleyi. The sequence continues at coordinate 12,122 of VYZQ01044272.1, forward strand.
TTCAGCTATAACGTTAGTAAAATGCTAGTGAACTAGGAAACAATGTTCTGTGTATTTATAATAAAAACTCTCCAGGTTCATTTGCATGTACGGCTTGCCATGTACGTGGGCACAGTTTGTCCCACATACGTGGGAGAAATTAAAAGCCTTGTTCAACTACAAAGATAAAACAAATGTTGATTAAAATGATGTGTTCAAGTTATTTACAAAGCTTACATCTTATTAAGACACTGGCAGCAAATACCATGTTTAAAACACTTTTCTTGCATTTTAATGGCTATTGCAAAATACTTATTTTTAAATGAGTAAATTCCTTTAAATACTTCAAACTGACTACTTTCTGGCTGTGGTAGACTATAGCCTCTGATGCCTAGAAACTGACAGTAAAAATACAAAATTAGTATTTTTAATATGACATCACTGGGTTTTTCAAAGCCAGATGAACTGACAAATGTGAAAAATGTGAATACAAATGAAACAATAAAGCAGCAAACTCCTATTGTTAGGCATAAAATTGAGGTACCTCATTTTTTTCGCAGTAACTGTTAGATTGGCATAAGCCAGATAATTTTAATTCCCAGTGCAGTTTAATGTGTGATGTTAGACTTAAAACAGAAGCCTCTAAGTAGTCACGCATTATTCAACACTGATGTGTTTTTCTATTGTTTTTTTGTGTGACAAAGTCAAACTAGAATTAAACTAGATGCTTTATGCAGGCATTTCTCTTGGCACAGGGATGTTCGACAGTAGGCCATGGCAGGGGGTGGGGCAGGTGAAATCTGTCATCTGCAGTGTGACCCAGAAGGAAATGTCTATTTTGAGGTCACCTCCAAAATTCTATGGGTCGTGCTTTGACAGCCAATCTGGCATTTGTTAGTTCCCAGTAGGTTATAAATTTTCAGTTTTACTTCAGCTTGGTTGTATTTAATTTTTTTCTTTAAGAAATTAGATAAGTGCATCCTGACTGCTTACAAGACCTTGCATATCTACTTCTGTAAACTTCAAAGAACTTTCCTATTTTGTAGAACTGAACAAATCCCGGGAGAAGGTGGAGAAGTGGAATGCTGACCATTCAAAGAATGACAGGATGGTTAGAGAACTTCAGGCTCGTGTTGATGATCTGACAGAAGCTGTTGGTGCCAAAGATTCACAGCTAGCCGTGCTGAAAGTACGGTTACAAGAAGCTGATCAGCTCTTAAGTGCTCGGACAGAAGCTTTGGAAGCACTGCAGAGTGAAAAATCACGGTACTTCATAATTTCATACTTGGGAATTCTGAAAATAGTAGTAAGTTTGAAAAAATTAAAGTCTCTTTAAGAATAAAAAATAATAAACTCATGAGGAAAGATTTGAAATACAAGGATTAAAGTTTGCACTAAGACTGCTATATTATAGTTGGCAGCAGGAACAGGGCAAATGACTATTAAATAGGGCATCAGTTGGCATCTAATTATTGAAATACATTTTGTATAAAGTATTTATGTTTGTTTCAGCGACCTGAAGTTGAAGGTCCCAAGATGTTTTTCTCCTTACAAAACAGACTTGCTTATCCACAAATATAAAGATTTTTCTGAACTTATGTCAGTGCTGGGCTGTGAATCAGCAAGTGGATACTCCAGAATGTAGGTCAGGGAGGAGAAGTGTGAGTCATGCACTCTGGGCTTTACACCTGTAGTCAGCCATATGCAGTAATCTACTGGGCAAATTTTCAAAGCTGGTCTGGAAGCCAGGAGGTTATATTTCTACATGAAAAATCACCCTAGCTTGCTTCTTTTCCAATTAACGTGTGTCTCTATTTCAGGATAATACAAGACCACAGTGAAGGAAGCAGTTTACAAAACCAAGCCCTTCAAACTCTTCAGGAGAGGCTGCGTGATGCAGACTCTGCACTAAAGCGAGAACAAGAAAGTTACAAACAAATGCAGGTTAGACATGAGGAGTAAGGAAGACTTTAAGACTGTTTTTGAGATCAGATCTGTGAGGTTCCAAGTGCTCTCTCCTCTCTTTGACTTTAGTTCCTGTTGAGGGTACTAATTGCTTGGAAGGGTGTGCTGTCTGCTGCACTAAGTTTCTTTGAGATGCTAATTTACTTCTTATATGTTATTTTGAAAGCTTTATGAGTAAAAGTTTTTGAGGATTAATGCTGACAATTTTTATTGGGTTTTTTTTCATGCTAACTTTAATGTTAATCCATGTTTTAAAAGTAAATCAGTAATCAGTTTAGTTTGCACAGTGTGCTATTACACAGCTTATTGTTACACAATTTTACTGTGAGATATTAAGATGGATGATCACTTCTGTGGTAAAGATGCAAGTACATTATTGATAGAGAATGTTTTCCACACCTAATTTGGCCTTTGTTACGTATAATAACATCTTTGAAAATCTTCATCAGTGTCTGTTTTGCGTTTTTTTTAAAGCACTTCAAAATATGTCATACTACAATTGATAGTATTTTTTGAGGGGCAAGCTTGCTTTTAGTTTGCTAAATAAATGTGAATAACAGGAAGCTTGTTATTCCTTTACTATTTGTGGTGAGGGAAAAAATTTACCACTTGCTTAAGCAAGCACAATTTCTTTCCACATAGCAATAATGTGTCTTTCAGTAGGAGGTGGTGGATAGGAGGTGTTGTACCCTGTGTAGTTGCTTTTAAACTTTCTTTTTTCTTTTGTAGGTTAAAGTTTAGGCTGTGTTTAAACACAAAGTATTGTTTCTTTATTGCTCATAGAATGAGTTTGCGACTCGTCTAAGTAAAGTGGAGGCAGAACGTCAGAACTTGGCAGAAGGGATAACTGTAGCAGAGAGAAAGTATTTAGATGAAAAGAGGCGAGCTGATGAGCTTCAGCAGCAAGTCAAAGTAACTAAAAGCCACCTAGAATCTGCAAAACAAGAACTGACAGACTATAAGCAGAAAGCTACTCGCATTCTCCAAGTAAGCATTGTTGTGAAGAAATGCAGTTTGATTTCTATGCTTTAACTTTTTTAAGGTGTCATGCTTCAAATAATCTAACTTGTGGGATTTTTTTTTTCATGTGGCCTGTGATGTCTTCTGGGGCATATCTATAATGATACATACGTGGAACAGCTACCAGTCTGCATTCTGTAAACTTCAATTTATAGATGAAGTTATGAAATTGAAATGGTGGTTCTGGTCCTGAACCTGAAAAAAAATCCAAGTGAACCTTTGCACTAAATGCACATCACGTGTCAGTGTGTTCCACATCCGAGGGTCCAGATAGTTAAGTAGATGAAACCTACAATTTGTTCCATATCAAGATATGGAACAAGAATATTGCTGTGTTCTGCTTGAGACTGAAGTATAGCGTAGAATGGATACTTAATGTGTAACCAGAGAATATTTTTCCATGTCATGAAAGGTTGCTTGTGATCAACGTTATATAAACAATGGCAAAATCAGGTATTTTGTGCAGAGTTCTGTACTATTTAAATTGTCAAAGATACCGTGTCCAGATGCGGTCAGTTTGAGTCTTGTTTATAAACGTTAGCAAGATGTTGAAGATAGAGATCTCTGTTTAGAATAGTTAATTTAGTTGAATGTTCAAGGAGAGGTTTTAAATCATCTTGGTAAATATGAAAAGCCTAAAATCACAAGTCAGTCTCGAGCTAACACTAGCCTAACTCTGAATAAAATGGTTTATCCTCTTTCCTGAAAGAGTTATTACTGTATTTGGTTCTTGATTTTGCTGGCAGGAGAAGAAGTGGGTCAGTTTTGTCTTTAGTGTCTGTTGGTGTGCATCTTGTCTGTTACGGTACCTAGAGGGCCAAAATTATTATCCATGACAAGTTTAACATTCCAGGCGCTTGTAAAGAACAAAGCTGTACTCTTCCATAGATAACATAGGCTTTCAGTAAAATTAGTCTTATGGCATACAGGAAATCAGAAAAGTTATCAATACGGAAGCATTTTCATTTTCAAATGTGTAGGGTCATTATTGGATAAAAGAAGAGATAAACCAGTTCTTTATGTCTATGTTTGAATTTTAGAGCAAAGTTTTTATAGCATATTCTAGCTGAGCACTTGTTCAATACTGCTATAAATAATATATTGACTTATTTTTTCAGTCTAAAGAAAAGCTGATTAACAGCTTAAAAGAAGGCTCTGGTATTGAAGGCCTGGATAGCAATACAGCAAGCACGGTGGAATTGGAGGAACTGAGACATGAGCGAGACACTCAGAGAGAAGAAATACAAAAACTAATGGGGCAAATACAACAGATGAGGACAGAGCTGCAGGTAGCTGTACCTCTGTACACCTCTGTACACCTGTATTTGTCCTTAGCTATGACAAAGGACTGTTTTCTTGTATACTGTGGGTCTGTTGTTTCTGGTATTTATTGCCTTACTTCTCTCTTCCCTCACTGCTGTGTACTCCTTTTGAGGGAAGCATTTCTTTCATAACAAGCGTAGTGATTTCTCTAGCCATCACCTATATCCTTTTCTACAAGAGCTACTAATCCCTGAAGCACTGTAATCCAAGTCATCTGCTGGCATAATGGGCTCAACGCAGCAACTGCATGCAAGCCTATTTTACACAGTTTTAGCCTGTAGACAGTAGAGGAAGCAGAGTCTTTTCATGTTCAAAAATGCATTTATTTTATTACTATATTAATAAAGATATTCTGTATAAAATGACCAAATGTCATTTATCCAATACACCCACAATTTCCTTTTCCTTTTCCTTTGAAGAAATACTGGATATACTGCTTTTTTTGCTGTTATCTATGACGGATTTGCAGTAAAGTTTGAATGTTAGATTCTGTTACATTTCTGTTATTTTACATTACATTACATTACATTTCTGTTTGTTTCAGGATATGGAGACACAGCAGGTAAGTGAAGCTGAGTCAGTGAGAGAGCAGCTTCAAGACCTACAGGAGCAGATATCAGCGCATAAAATGGCCAAGCAAGAGGCAGAAGCTGAACTAGAACGGCAAAAACAGGTAAGGAATTCTTGAAAATTTGGTCTCTTTTTAGGCTCCTTGTTGGCCATCAGCAAAGCATTTGGCTTAATAAGAGAATATTTGGATACTTGGGCAGTGTTTGAATAATTTTTTGTCTAGTATTGTGAAGAAATCCCCAAAAGTTTGGTACATGTCACTAGATCAAGGAAAGTGCAGCCAGCGCTAAGCAATGGTCAGGGCCTTCTGGATACTCCTGATGAACAGAGATCTCTCTGAATAAACAGGATGCTAGGAGGTACACAGAATTGATCAGGATCTTGAATTTTATTCAGCAAGGAAACAGTCAAACAACAGGGATAGAGTAACATTTGTAACATTTTTTGCATCAAGAAACCCTAATGCTGAAAGTGGCTACTGTGAAACTTCCATGCTCAATTAATACATAAATTTTAGCTTGTAAAACAATGTAATTTTAGTGCCAATTTGGAGGTACTTTATTTAATCCATTTGTTACTCAGTTTGGAATCTAATTGTTGTTGCTTCTAAACTACTCTGTTAGACAAATTGCTGATAAAATTATGTTAATGAATTGTCAGATTGTGTAATCTTTTTGAGCAAACTCTGCGTTGATTTAAGCAGTTATGCGTTAGAAGGAAAGCGGCAAAAAAAGGGCAAATTCTTATTTCATGTGAACAAGCTTATTATTCAGTAGAAATCGGACAAATATTTTGCATCCTGTTAAAAATTTTCCTTGTAAGAAAAAGCTCATGTAAAGAGAATTAATAACGAGGAAAGCATGAGTACGCTGTATCTGCTAGGAACAATTTATCTTGTAGGATTATCTATCCTTCCAGAAATTACATTTTAATGGGATGCTCGCAGCTTGAACTAATTAAAAGGCAGAAGTCGAGGTCTGCTCTTGATGGATAGCTGATGTTTATTATGTCAAAGCAGATGGTAGACTGTATTTTGTTACTCCTGCCCTTCTGAGAAATATGCTTTAAGTCTAGTGAAAGAGTGAGGTGAATTAAAAAAAGCATTATAGGTTATTGCAGAAACTGAAGTCTTCTTTTGGATGGCATCCATTTACACGTGCTTTTAACATAATTGCTTGTGTTGATACTTAATGTAATTATGGTCAGTTCTGTCTGGGAGTTGCTTTAACTATTGTCATAAGGTTTCTAAAACTGAAGATGGAGAATAGTAGAGGTGTTATTTTTTGTACATCTGATGTTTCAGAGGGAGAACAACATTATATGTTTTCTGTAGCAGCTGACAGCTGAAGTGGTAGTGATTTGAAGACTGTCTTAATTTAAAAGGTAATCTTGACAGTTCTTTAAGTGGGAGCTAAAATAGCCACTATATCATGGCAGTAACAAAACGTATGGTTAGATTTACTCTTCAGTAATTTGTTTTTAACTAATATTCCTTCTCCCTTCACATCTGCTATATTAATTTATCCTGAAATTTAGGCGAAGATGTATGTCATACAGAATTATGAATAGATATGCCAAAGGTTTTGAAACATGTTTAAAGAGTGGTATTTTGAATTAATGAGGGTTTTTTAGGAATACAGATACCCCCTAAGTATTTTGTAATTGTTAAATTATTAACATAGTTTCAAGGTAGCACTACAACAAATTATGAAAGTGTAAGGAAGATAAATTATGGTCCCAATGAAATTGTGTGACTCTTTGTAAATTATTCTGGATTAATATTTATATTAGGGAAGTCTCCACAAAAGAATTTAATTGGCCTTGTAGGTTGTGTCTTGATATTCTGCTCTCTCTTTCTCCATACCCCCCATCCTAGCCAGACATGTAACTAAGACAATATTTCTGTTTGTATTTGATTGCAGCATATTGCTTTCTTGTGTTCTGTTGTGAAATTCTAGATAACTAGAATTTGTCTCTCAAAATACATATATGTATGAAATCTTCTATTTGTAATTGTGATAAATTTCATAGGAACTCCATTATACTGAAGAAGAACTGTATCGAACAAAGAATACTTTACAAAGCAGAATAAAAGACAGAGAGGAAGAAATTCAGAAGCTCAGAAATCAGGTGTGTATAGAAAATAATTTTATTACTTTCACTTATGAAAACAGTGATAGGGACTACTCATTTGACTAAACTATCCTGAAAAATCCCATAAGCATTCTACTAGTGAGGCACTGTATACTTGTTTTCGATGAAGAGTAGAGTTTTGAGAGTAGGGAATACAAGAAGGGAACCATGTAAATAGCCTATTTTATAGTTGTATGTGCCTTTATATAAAGGGGGGGAAAATCAACCTCTGTCCCAACTAGACCTGCTGGGGGATGCTGGATCAACATTCTTCTCTTTGCAAACTGAAAAAACTCACTGGAGTTTGATTAGCTCATTATGAATTCTGCCAAGATCCTTGTAACTGGGCAGAGAACCTCAGTTACGTCCTGCAGACTCAGTGATCCACCTGGCCCACTGTTCTATCTTGGCCAGTGGCAGTAGGGGCCAGCATGTGAGCTTGGCCACGCCCATCACGCCGTGTACCTGCTCAGCATCAGCAGCTGAATTCGGGTTGTTAGTGTTTAAGTCTCTACTGGTGTGCTGATGGACCTCTTTTTCTTGTATCAGTCTAATTCCTGTTGGAACCTCCTCATACTTGTCAGCCCCCACAGTCTCCTTGGGCAGCATGAAGGTATAGGCCTCGTTTTGTTAAATTACCTTAGCGTAGTGAGAAGTAGTCTGTCTGTGGAGAAATTGGTAGTCTGGAGTCAGGTGTGGTCAGCTCTGAGCAGGTACAGTGTCAGAGGATTTGGAAACGGTTGTGTTATGATGGATTCCTTGGGCATGTTGGCTGATGAATTTTCTGGTAGTGCTGAACTTCAGGACTACCTGCACCCGCCCTGTTGCAGGCACCTAATTTGTGTTTTGGATCTCTGTAATCCCTGATGATTCTGTTTTTTCATCAGTGAAGCTAAGTCTTTGTGCAGTATGATGCCACAAAGTGGCTGAGGTCCCAGACTGTAGTGAATAGATTAGCTATTGCACATATGGCAGAGCTGGTGATTCCCCTTGGCTTTAAATATTTTCTGCAAATTGAATGACATTATCCGTGTCAAATGCACGATCCATTTGCTGGCCTCGCAGTTTCTATTTGCTCGTACAATCATGTTTTCTGCCTTGGTGCTCCTCAGTTCTTCTGCAACATTTCTTGCATTTTCACCATTTCATTCAAGTTTTCCTGTAAAATGGCATTGGATTCTCCCCATTTGTACTGAGTTTTGCTTTCCTTGCTTGAAAACATTTCTACATACTCACTGAGTTGAAAGTATGGTAGCCAGACTGGATTAGCTTGCTGTTGATTGCTGTTTAAACTTGTCTCTGAGGCATGGCAGTGATTGTGTGATCAAACTTAGGGTTATACAGGAACTTTTGTGTAATTATAGGTGGAAAGCAGAAAGATACAATTTTACATAGTTTCTTGTGTAGTGTAAACAGGTAACAACTGTTGAAATTAACTTTCCTCTTTATTACACTCACTGGTGATAGTTTTGATGGCATTATCCTGTAAAAATTCTGCAGTGGAGTAATTTGGTTCTTGAAAGCTTAGATTATTATAGAGTTTTATAATATGTCAGTTGGTCAGAGTTTGAGTTTAGAATGATTTTTTTTCTTTGCTTTTCTTTTAGCTCACAAACAAGATCTTAAGCAGTAGTAGTCAGACAGAATTAGAAAATCGACTTCATCAGCTGACAGAAACACTAATTCAGAAGCAAACCATGTTAGAGAGCCTGAGCACAGAGAAAAACTCACTTGTGTACCAGCTGGAACGGCTTGAGCAACAGCTGAAGGCTCTCCAAGGCACGGGTGCTAATGGACCTTCCATTAACATGGCAGGCATTGATGGTGCTGAAGGTAAACAAGGAAATACAATACTTTAAACTCTTATCTTTTCTGCAGTTCAGGCTTTTATGTTTCCTAATGCCTTTCCCTGAAAGTCTGAGTTTGTAAGGAAAAATAGGTGCTGAAAATAGGCCACTTATGCTAGAGACCTTCTTGACATCAGCCAGTATCATAAAAATAGTTAATTGGAAGCTCTTTTTTTGTGTGTGAATGACCTCAGTAAATTTAATAAAACGAATTTTATCTTTAATTCTCAATAATATGGCACTATTGGAACAATTCTGTCACAGGTGCAAATAAACCTGTATTTTGGGGTTTAAACTGAATATTAGAAGCAGGATCTAAGTATTCTCTTGCAAAAAGGGTTTAGGAGGAGGGCAAGAATGAAATACTGCATTTTGAGAATTGATCTGGTTGAAATTAATTTCTTCCTTGCTTTCTGTTTGTTTTGAAAAGGAGCTTAAAATATTACGGTTCTGATGAAGTGGGTTTGTTAGTCCTGTATGTCTGGGACAATGTCAGCAGTTGATCCATGATGTTGAGATGTTACTTTTCAGAGTCAAAGTTTGTCATTTTGTATGTTAAGCAGCTTTAAAAGCAAGGGACAATCACCAAGAGGTGTGAAATAACAGTCCAGTCTTTTGTTTCTTTGCTTATCGAAGCAGGAGTTGTTTGTAAGTAACTTCAGAAAGCTGAAGTTTAGTTGCACAGAAATTACATTATCTGAGGATGGGGTTTTTTTTTTAATAAAGTTGATACGTAGTAAAAATGTAAACAATGTAAAACATTGTTGAATGTACAAGTTAGTGTCAGAAATGCTGATCAAAGTTTCACTGTATAGAGTAAAAAAGATTTGAGAGACTGTGCCACTATCAAGCCCATCATTTTATACACCTAGTAATAGTTATTGTGACATTATAGAGTTGAATACTAACATATCCATTTAGTATATTTTTAAAATTTATTAGTTTACTAAGTTGAAGAAATGTTTGACTTGATTGTAAGTTTATCAAGAATTGACAGCACTACAATCATATTGATCACTGTCTTTGTATTTTTTTATATATCTTTGTTATATACTATCGATTTGTTTTATTTAAACAACAACTTGGCTGGTTTTTTGCCTTTTTTCCCTTCAAACAGGTGCTCGTATGCGCAGTGTTCCTGTCCTGTTCAGTGACGTGGATACCAGCGTGGCAGGAATGTACGGGAGAGTCCGCAAAGCTGCCAGTACCATCGATCAGTTTAGGTAAGAGTGCCCTAGGGGATTACATTTGTAATTGCTGTCATCCTTTCACAGGTTTCAAGTGACACACTTTGGTTTGTATTGCATTTACAAAAATAAAAGTTAAAAATAATGCAGCTAAAGTATGGTATAAATTGCTAAATATTGATTCACATCACTTGTGCTTTCCTACGTTACTAATATTCTTGAGCTTTTGCAAATTATAGTCAATTATTTAAACAAAGCTCCTACAGATTTTGATGCAAGAGGTTCTCTAAACTGTAAAAAAGATCTAACCAAATTCATTACCATCCTCTACAGTTTTTACTTTCAGAGGTTTTGTCTGTGTCTCTAATAAACACCGTAAGAGGGTGTTAGTGGGGGAGTATCCTCTATGCTCTTTTAGTCCTGATGAAGACAAGATTCTGCTTTCCAAGCCAGTACAGCTGTTTACCTTGAAAGATAATCTGTTTGAGGAATTAGTAAATGAAAGTCTTTCTGGATCCAGCAAAAGACTTGCTTTGATGCGTTTCTGAGAAGTTAGGTGAATTGACAGCAAAGGTCTGCTGCAAAACTTGAACCAAATAGCAACAGCAAAGAAAATTTGGTGATACTTCTTTGAAAGCAAGATACCTTGATAGAAAGTTCTTTGTGCTTCCTTGGTACTTAAATTTCATTGTGAAAGGATTTCTGTGATTGGGATTAAATTATGAGAATATGTTTTATGGTTGAATTTTCTCACTCATGTTTTGAGTACATGAAGTAAAATTCAAGACAACAACAACGCCTTGTGTGTATTTGAGCCAGTTCAAGACAGAAACAAAGCCATGATGTTTGAGTTTGTGGTGAGTGGGATGAGAGGAACAGGAATTTATTGCTCAGTGTTGAATTGTGTGTTTGTTTTCTCTGGTTACCTGTGTAGCATTCGGCTGGGAATCTTTCTGAGGCGATACCCCATAGCAAGAGTCTTTGTCATCATTTACATGGTGAGTCATCTTGCTTGAATGCAAGATTTCTGTAGCCAGTTTATATGCTAGTATGTCTTAGACGTTGTTCAAAAGGCTATAATTAACAACTCAATGTGGGTTTTTGGAAAGTGGACCAAGTAAGACTTACACAAGAGCATTGTAGAGTCATGTTGCTTGGCAGTTTTCAGTTTTTCCCAGAGTTTCTTAGTATAGCAGTCCTAAAGACATTTATGTAACTACCATTTAAAGGCCTGTGAAAGTAGATTTCTAGTAGTAAAATATGGAATAATAGTGACCAGTTGCTAAGGTTAACCTGCCATGCCTACAGGTTAAATGTCATTTAGGAAAATGACATTTTTTAGAGCTTTTTAAATATTTGGCTCTTCACTTTGGTTTTTTTCAGTGGCTAATGATCACTCTTCTCTAGTAGCTGAAAAAGTAGCAAGAAAAGCTTTTCTTGGTAGACTTAAACAAATAGTAGAAAATTGCTCTCCCACATTGGGCAGAATTGTCAGGCTAGCAATTGCTAGAAGTGAAATGTCTCCCTTATCCACTGGAGGGCAGCTGCCTGTCAGCTGCAGGGACCTGTGGAAAGGCAGGCTTTGTAAAAAACACTGAAGGCTTCTGCTGCCTAAGCTGCAATCTGAAGGGAAACTTCATGGTGGCTGTATAGGAGCTGAGCAGTCAGTGGCAGTTACCCCTTTTCAGCTCAAACCTTGACCATGACTACTATAACTTGAATTTTTTAAAATACTTTTTAAAATAAATGTGGATTATGTATTCCTTCTTGCACTCCAGACAGCTTTTATTCTAACTGGTTAATTTCAGCCAAATTTGAATGAGAATTAACATTCCTACAGAATTCATAAAAATGCCTCCAATCAGTGCCTGTGATAAGGAGAAGGAAAGCAGAACTTGGCTGTTTTACAGCCTGGTGTCAGCCAGTTGGCACAAGAGTGAGTAGTGGCTTACCAGGCACTTGAGGCACATCCCATAATGTGCTGGCTGGGGACTGGGTATCAGAGGGAACAGCTGAAGTCACTGTGGCATGGAGGAAAAGAGAAACCAGACAACACAAATCTGTAGGAAAACAGGCTGCTTTATTTTTGCTGCTTGTGTAAAGTCTTTGGGTTTGTGTAAATAGCTTCCTCAGAATCTGATTCAGCATTTCGTTGTTCAAATGCCAATTATTTTTTTAGAAGTATCTGATTAATGGAAAAAATACTTTAATCAAAAAATTTCTACAAAACAAGTTTTATTAGCTCTCATTGAGCGCTCTCCTGCTTACTGCTGCTGTGGATGATGATTGTCAGTGCTGAGTTTATTTCTTTTCTTTTCCCAGGCATTGCTTCATCTCTGGGTTATGATTGTGCTCCTTACCTACACCCCAGAAATGCATCATGACAGTCCCAGTGGCAGGTAGACTGAGACAGGACCATATGCTGTGCTAATGTAATTTGGACTGGCAATGCCTTTGGAATAATCAGTCCTGAAATATCAGCAAACTTGTCTTCGTGGTGTTTCGGAAGGATGAAAACCATTATGCCTGATTTATCACTACCTTTCAAATACGTGTATAATACTGTGTAGCTTTTTCAATTTGTCTAAAAGAGCATCACTTACCTGGAGAAATGAAGCTGTTAAGTTAAGCTCTGGTTAGCCTTTACATTTTATGTAGACCTCTGGTGGTTAGAGTGAAAGATAAGGCTTGTTCTGCAGAGAAATGCAAGGATTTCTGAAACTGTAGATATATCTGGTACAAATTATTTTAGGTCATACTGGACATGGGCTATGGTTAGGTAATAAACTGTACTTAGCATTTTAAATAAACTTCTTTCTGGTTTCTTTCAGTCTGCTTTTGCACTTCTGTTTTTAACTTTGTACATAATAGGCTTTTCCTTAACATTAACTGATTAAAGGACAATGGATTGGTGCAATATATTTTTGTAAATAAGTTTAAGAATAAAATATTATGCATTCTTCTTAGCTTTGTACTTCTGGTGCAATAGATGTATCTTTCCTACCGACTGAATAGGAGTGCTGCCAATTTAAAGGCTGGTATTTTAGCTTTATTAGAGGAAGAGAGATGGTTTTTGAGAAAGAAGGTTTAAACTGTTGAGAAATAATGGCGTTTCTTTTTGCACTTGAAATTTGTATATTTTAACTGCATTTTCTTATACCTCTCTCATTAGTACGTGTCTTAATCAGATCTTGTTGAAACATTTATTTTCTAAAGCTTTGGGTACTTAATTAAAACTATTTCTATATGAAATCTATCAAAACATTAAACATTTCTCATGTCTAAACACTCACTGAATATACTAATAAATAAACCTCATCAAATATTTATAGTAAAACCCAAAATACCAAACCTACTGTAGTAGTTCTGTTGTCGGACTGTGGCATTCTGTAATTAGGAATTATCAATAGACAATCATACAAGGTCACTTTCTTTCCTTAAATTTCTTGGGTTTTTGTGTGGTACTCACACAAAATGGGTAATGAAAAGATGACTACAAGCAATTTGTCACTCTTGCTCTTAAGGATATGGTTCCATTTTCATGTGGCTTGAACACACAGCACTAGGTCCTGTGCATGAAGTCTGTCACGCTGGCTCCTATGGAAATGTTACAGTAGACAAATGACTGTATTGCTGCTCTGATTCAGATCTTGCAGAGAAAACTGAAATGTTTTGATGAACTGAGTAATAAAAGAGAGCATTTATTGTGAGTTGTGTCTGCCGTCTATCACATTTGTTGCATTTTGCCTAATTCCTGTTGCTTGTTTTCTTTTCAATTCTGGTACTAAAACCACTTTTGAACCCCAGGGGGAGCTCACTGGCATGGAAGGAGATCAAGTAACGGACCTTTGCACACTCATTTTCTACACACATCCAGTTTTTGCATTTAAACACATCCAAAACATTGAATCTTTGGATATTTCAGTATATTGTGACATTTTGGGAGGAACATTCCTAGTGGTATAAACTCCATGCAGCTTTTCCGACATCACAGTCACTGCATGTCTATTCTTACTTCCTTTTCTATTTTGGTTTCCCTGTTCTTTTTTTTTTCTTTTTTTTTTTCCTTTTTTATGTGTGATTTTAGTTGGTTGGTTTGTTTGTTTGTCGGGGTTTGTGTTTCTTTTGGTTTTTTGGAGGGCCGGTGGGGTTTTTTTGTTTGGGGTTTGTTTGGGTTTTTTTGTTTCGACAACAATTTGGAATGCAAAGATACTTTCTTTTTGGTGAAACTTACTGAAGCTGTTACAAAGCCCTTCATCATAGATTAGTATTCTTCAGTATTCCAGACTTCATGGTAGAAATTTCACAGAGGTAAGCTCTAGAAGATTTCTGCTAACTTTTGCCTATTGAACTAAGCTCTTGTATTCCAGTATCAGTTGGGGCTTACATAGTGTTGACCCTGTGATGTCTTAGAGATGAGGATAATGTCTCGGGTGCGGGGCACTTGAATAGCATCAGCCCTATGTTCTGGACAGTGCTAAACAGCTTCAGAGCTAGACAAGAAATAATTACTCCATAAAGCTTGTGTTCAAACACACTGGTATTTTTGCCCCACAGTTCATTGCCTGCACAGATGGAGTGCAACAACATGTAAGACCATGTGTTGGAGTCTCTCTGAAGATAAATGTCACATTTTGAGTTGAAGGCTAAGATGTACTTTCTGCCTCCAATCGGTGGTGTTGGTCCCCAATGTCATCTGTATAGGTTTGTGAAGTGAGCCACAGCTCCAGGTCAAAGGTGACGTAAGGACACCATCCTGAAAAGCAGCCCCTCATGGTGGTGCCTTTCTGTTGGGAGGTTGTCTTTGCTGAACAAATGGCTTTGGAGTGAACAAAACACTTCTGATAGCCTCTCTCCTAAGTGGTGGGAAGATATTCCAAGTGCCAAGTCTCTTCCTGAGGGACTGTCAAACTACTGGGCAGTTAAACTACTTCCACTTCAGAGACCAGAATATCTTTTTAGGGGTTTTGAAAATATTTTGCAAATGTTGACACTATCTTTCTATGCTCTATAGCCTAGCACCAGAAATAAATGGTAGTCATAACTCACAGAAAACAGGAATCTTGTTTCCCAGCTGCTCATCTCACTGAGCACAATGGGCTATTTTGTGATTGAAAAGTCCTTTTCTATTTCCTTCCTTCCTTCTTTCCTTCCTTCTTCCTTCTTCCTTCCTTTTCCTTCCAGGACTGAAACTGCTCCAGGTACCAAGCATACAGTTTGACAGAGTGAAAATGATGAAAAATGAGGAACGGAGTTGATAGGGAGCCCTGCATTATTTATGTTTGTTTGCCCCCTCCCCATTTGTGCCCAGTTTCCGAGCTGCGGTCAGAAGGACAGAGTGCATTATGCCACCTTTCTGGAAGGAGGTGAGAAGAGCTGTCCCCTCCGGGCTGGCTGGCAGCGGTGCGGGGAGAGCGGCTGACAGACACTGAGGGGAGGGTGGGAGCTGCTCGGGTGGAGGAGGCTGCAAAGAGAGGCGGGGATGGGTAGCGAGAGCAAAACTACTCTTTCCCTGGTATTTTGCCACCTAGAAAAGGCCTGTTTCTTTCAGACTGTGCTCATCTTGGTACACGTTCAATTAGGCAGATGTACTTGGAGACAGATTTGGGTTTCTGCGAAAGAAGACTTTGCATGCATACTCACAAGCACTCCTGTGACATCAAACTCTTCTTTGCCACCCTGGTGTGCTGATACCTGATCTGTGCTTTATTTGCTGTGCTAGGTCAGCCATATGGATACTAAGACCCTGTGCAAAGGAAGTGACTTTATTGCTTGATTGCAGATAACATTAACAAGGGGGAAATCAGACTTGCAGGGTAATTAATCTGCTAATTTCTCATCAATATAGATGAGCAACATATTGCTTTACCAGACAGAATGGATTTCTCTGCTGACCGACTGCAGCCTGATTATAAGATTTGACATTATGTGTTGCTAGATATTTAGCTATGAATCTAAAAGAATGATACAAAGAATTCATCAGAATTTCATATGTTTTCATCTGTATGTTATCTTTCTGCCCTACAGCTTGAGTTTGAAAGCCTTGACATGGAAATAGGCAGACAGATGTCAGCAAACCAAAAATTGTGACAGATGAATAGCAGCTCCCAAATTTATCTGCTTTATTCTAACAGGCATCCATGTGCCTGCACTCACACAAATAATCCTCTTAGATACACAGTTTCCTTTCAGAACTGCACTCACTAATTTACTCTCTATTTTAGGGTAGTCGATATTGGGTTGGTGGTAAAACTGGATCCCACCACTGCATTCCACAAATAGTGGAATAGATCTTTGAGTTCTCCCTACCTAATGTTGCTTCCTGATAATACTGCTTGAATTAAACGCTGTTCATCAAGGAGTTACTGCAACCTCTTTGAAGAAAGTATCTGATGCTCCAGGCAGCTCAAGGAACTGGAGGGATCACAAGCTATAGACTAGATCCGAGGCATAAGTGAATCAAGGTGTGCAAAAAGGTTGGGCTGGGAACACTCCAGCTTTTTCAAGTTGGAGGAGAAAAAAAAAAAGTTGATTTATGATTACAAACCTTTCCTAGTAGTGTGGTTAAGAGTCTGACAGGTCATATACCATGTAAGAGACTTCTCGTGAGAGAGTAAAAAACAATAAAAGAGGAGCAATGGCCTTTTTGTGCCATTACTTAGGCTTTTTTAGTCAAGAATTAGAAGCATGGATGAGTGTTTTGTCTAGAACTGACCTTTCCTATGCTGAATTTTAACTTTTTTTCAGACAGATATTGCATGTGCAGCTTTTCATGTTTGCACATTCTGTTCAAATCAGGCAAGTTACAAAAAAGTATTTTGAGTCCACATTCTTTGAGGAGAAACTGGAGGAGGACACAAATAAGAGTCTGAGCTCTGTAGTAGCAAATGGATGGGCTCTAGATGTTCTGCAGAATCAAGCACTTGTGTTTGGTAAAGGTCTGTGATAAGAAATGGATGTTCTCATTTGCTGAAGTTAGCAAAGCTGAAATTAATCAACTGCAGCAAAATAACTGATGGGGTACACGGAAGATCTGGGCTTGGTGGAATGGGATAGAGTGAATGTTTATTTTTTCTCACAGAAAAGGAGTCTGTTTTGGCATTTACAGTAAAGAGAAACATTATCAAAGACAGCACTTTCTACAGTTTAGTGCTAATAGACTTGATGTGTTTTCTCAATAGCTTATAAAAAAATATCACCTTAACACTAGTGTATTGCAGCAACCTGGAATAGATGTAGTCTGCATGTGCAAATTCAAGCAATAGTTGTCCTAAATTGCTCTGTTTAAAAAATTAAGAAGCTTGTTGAAAGCATTTGTGTTGATCTCTTTAGTGACAAGAAAACATGATTCACAATGAGTGTTTAATCTGTAATTAGAAAACACATTCTGCTGAATGAGAGATGGGAATGCCAGTTTTCTGCCCAAACAGGTGGTTAGTTGCTCGACAAGATCCCTGCCCAGGAGTGTCCCATCTCCATTGCAGCCTTCCAGTCTCCCTCCTGCTGCAGCAATTCAGGGGGCTGCACAGCTGCAGCAGATGAAACAAAGAGCAGAAATTGGTATTTCCCCAGCTGTTCATGCTGGTATTCAAAGCATCCCTGTACAATAAAGCCAGCTTACCTTGAATTGCCTGCCAAGTGGATATGCGGATTGAGACTTTCCCAAGTGGGATCTCCTAAAAACATATTTATGAACCTGAAGGAAGGAGTCTGGGATTTGTTTTGGAAAGCCTTGATTCTTCTGGGCCCTATTATCCTAGTGAACCATGACTTTGACCTCTATGGGACACTCAGCTGGCCATAAACTGTTCACACACAAACTTTAGTAGCCCTTGCTTCCCAAAAGCAGCACAAGGTTTGCCCTTGCAGAGCCACGTGTGCCCCCTTCTTCAGGGGTGGTGGGAGGCACCATGGGCAGCAGCTCCATTGCCCTGGCCCCATGGAGCCTGGTTTTCCCAGGGTGCTGCCGGTACCCTGCAAGTGACCCCATCTGCAGTCACGGAGAGGGAACATCTGCCTTGTGCCAGGCAATAGGATATCAAGGACCAGGACACACCTGGTTCGTCCATGATGTGTGTGGCCATAACACCTCACCTTGACAGGCATTTCTCACTGCATATGGCATTTTTGCAGGAGAGCAATAGGGGAAGTTGTCCAAAATTTTGCTTCCAATCCAACACAGAAGCAGGGTTGCCTGTGGAGAAGGTGGGAGTGATGCTGCCTCTGCCACCAAGCCAGACACAGCTGGGGACTGTTTACAGGCCAAAAATCCTGCGTCTGCCTGCAGGGATCAGGGAGGGAGAAAAGGTCGTCCAAGGACCAGGGGCCTGGCTGTGCAGCCAGAACAGACCTTTCCATAGGCACAGAGCAGAGCTGTGTGATCACCTGTACACATGACTATTTATCATTAATCCAAGGTTATTGAAAGCACTGGTTTGAACTACCTGCACCTGCTGCTTCCCAAGGGTTCACACAGCCATCAATTATGCAACGAAAGACTTTAATAAAAGCAAGCAGTACAGCTGCTGCCTGGGGGGGCTTGTGCCCTTGCTGCCTTGGGTCATGTACCCAGCCAGCCCTGAGGCCCATCACAGCCACCTCCAGACAAGTGTAGCCCTGCCCTGGCTCTGCCCACCTCCAGCGCGGTGGAGGCAGTGGGACGAGATGGTGCACCCACCCAGAAACATCTCATCAATTCTTATAGCTGATACTGTATTTATTTACTATTTATTATTATTTCACCTGGAACACCTTGTGTTTTAGGGGAAGAAGATCTTGAACTAAATACCTGCTCAGGTTGTTTCCAAAAGAACTTAGCATGAGATGTTGAAACACAGTTCTGTGATTTATTTTCCTAGGATAGAAGTTACACCCAGAGTTGAATACTTGATGATGGGTGGGGAGGAGGTTGAAAGAAGCTTGGCTGTGACCTGAAGAAAGTTTCTGGGAGGTCAGGACCAGCTCTCAACAGCACTGTGTTCCAGCAGTTCTAGGTTTCTTTGCCTCAATTTCCACTTGGATAGATCCAGCAGTTTCAGGAAACTGGTGCTTTCACTGAGCTCTGGAATTTAGATAAAATGCATGTCTTTAAGTCTTACCATTTTCCTCTCATTTTACTCACAAGTTACCTTGCCTTTATCTGCAAGGCCCCACAATACTCCAACCTCCTCCCTTATGACAGGAAGGCAAAATGCTCCATTTTGCCTTGATGATGGGTTCAGGTCAGCAGCAGTATGGTACGTTTTCCCCCCTCGACTCTGTGAAGAAAAGCAAGGAGGACACTGTTTGCAGTGTCCTTGCTGACCTGTGGAAGCTGAGTTTCCATCTACTTTGGCTCTGGAAAGAGGAAAACCCTCAGCCATCCTACCAGCCAAACCAACACCAAGGACCTGGTCTGACCTTGAGACCCAGTGACCTCAAGCATGGGAGCTGTTGAAAACCAAGGTGCTTCTAAGCAACAGCTTCCTCTGCATATCATCTCTCAGGATGGCTGCACTTTACTTAGTGCTTCAGATATTTCAAGGCACATTCTGAGTGCCTAAATAGGAATTCTTTCAAGATTTTGGCCTTACTGGCTTAAGCCCAAGTTGGGGTATTCCCTGCAGTAAGGGCCTATGTTAATGACAAATTATTTTTCAATGCTTGACCATGAAAATTTCTGGCAAGTGTTGCCTTGATTTCAGTGACTAATACAGGGGTATTAGGAGAGAAATCTGCTGTAATGCAATTTCAGCTCAGGCTTAGGTTAGGGGTTGGGTGTGTCGGTTTTCCCCCACTGAGCTGGTATAATAACAGTTCAGTGATTTTTTTTTATGGCCTGGAAACTACAATTTGTCAGAGAACAGACAGATCTTGTCTGTTTTAACCTGTGACAGATTCTGGCAAGATAAGACCCAAGTTTGTGTTTAGGCTGAGGCGTCCTGAGGGGCAGCTGAGGCAGCAGTGGGCAGGATGCTGGTGCAGGGTCCAGACTGCACCCTCCAGCTGCCATCTCCACTGCAGCTCAAGTGTCCTGGGTTACAGTGAAACCACAGGGATAAAACCTCCGCAGTGGTGGACTTTCTTAAACACAGGTGTGCTGAGTCCTAAGGAAACATACGGAAGAGGGATTAAAATGGATCCACTGTGTCCTAAAGTTGCTCCTGTCAGGAGCTGAAGGAGGAGCAGGCGCAAGCCTTGCCACAGTGGCTGCTGTTGAAGAGGGGAGGAGAGGCCTGTCCTTCACAGGGCTTGGAGCTCATCTTTTCCTCCTAGTTAGGATCAGCTGGGTCTGGCTTTTAACAGCAGGGTGCCTGCCTAAATCACTGGCTGGTAAATTACATTTTTCTGTCTAGAATGAGGCAAATGTGTATTTTATCTACGTAATTAATCTGAGGGATAGAGCTAACATGATTATTGTGTTTTCTTTTCCCTTGCTCCTGTCAATATGGCCATGTGGCATTTGTATCTCGGAACCTTTATTAAACTGGTTTATTTTTAAGCAATCAAACAAGAAAAATTATAAGGACAAGGATGATTTTGTTCAGACTGCCAACTTTATCTAGCACTAACAAGCTAGGAAATGGCACTACCTTTTATTGTCTTCCTATCTCTGTAAACTTCCTTTTATTTAAAAAAATATAAAGCTCTTAAATAAGCAAAGAGGAACAGGATTGGAAAATTCTGTGGACTCCAAGGTGCTTCTCTGGTTTTCCTCTGCAGGAACAAACACCACCCGTTCCCCTTTTCCCACGCACTGAACCTGTTTATTAATGTGTCAGGAAGCATGACTCAATCTTCAACTTTGTCAAGACACAGACAGGAAATTTAGGTACTTGCATTACCAACTGCTACTGTTTGATAAATCTTTCCCCCATAGATTTTGATAGTTTGGTGCCTTACCACAGGCTGCTTCTTTGAAAATAGTGACTAGTAAGATGGTCAGAGTACCTTGCCATTAGAGCTTCTTTGGGAGGGCATTGAGTTATCTGCGAGGAAAATGCTGTATGTTGCTGGAGGCCTGAAGAAAAGAAGTAGGAGAGAGTCTCACCTGCAGGTCTAGCGAAAGTCATCCATAGGTACCCATCCATAAGTACCATTTATTCTGTGTTTCATGTCTCCAATGACCATGCAACAAGACCCTCCCATGTCCCCTTCAGACAGAGCAGGCCAAGGTATAACCTGAAATGGGTCGCTGGGTCACTGTTTGGTCCTGTCGATGGACAGCGCTGGGTCATACGCAGGGACCCAGGGCAGGGGCACCTGGCTGGACCTACCTGCTCCCCGCTTTTCACTTGCAAACTGCCTGACCTCTGGTGCAGCTGCAGTACTGGGGCCTGGCCACTCACATAATCCAGTCTCATGGGTTTTTTATAGTGGTTTTCTCCTTGGAATTTTATGGGTTTCGGTGTGTGTTTTCCAAAGGCTGAAGGCCAGGCACAGATCACAGGTGCCTTGTGGCCAAGAGCCATCTGCACCACTGCAGCAAGCACTGCAATCCAGCAGGGAGACTGGAAAAACTGTTTTCTTCTAAGTTTCAAAGGCTTTAGGGTTTGCTCAGCACATTTTTTAATTTTCCACACAGGTTTAAATAACAACTGAAATTACCATTTAGTGTGGGACTTGAGATGTTTTGGAAATGACCACTCTGGGTGCTCAAAGGTTTTAAATTTCATGGTGAGGTAAATTAATTCTATATTTTAATTTCTGAAGGAGAGAAAGAAAATTATGGTATTGGACAGAGCTGGCTGCTTGCCCAGGGTGAGCTAAGTGACCTGGCCCAGCATGGATTGGAGAGCTGGCTGGTCATCTTTGCGTCTCGTGAGGGCTGCAGCTTTTAAAAATAATAAAATGCAAGGAAATAAAATAGTAACATATAATCTTGTAAATCACAGCTTCTACAGGGCCTCCTTTTGATCATCACTTTCACATATGAACGTTTTATCCAGATAAACGCTGATATGAACAAGAGCAACCTCAACAAAAGGAGTGGTAATCTCCTTCACGATCCCAAAAATGGTTCTGTGTTGCAGTCATTTTATAAAGCTGATAAAACTGGCACACTGTTATTTACCAGTGCTGCATTAAAACAAGTCAGGATAACTTAGCTGTTCAGATTTCATTCTTACTGTGCATACTACAGATATCTTGCATGGATGTCTGCTGTCCTCTTAGGAGAAAATTATGTTTTTATGTAGAATGCAAAGGAAGAATAACTCTTTTCTGCAATGTCAGTGCTTTTTTTTTTTTTTTTTTAATTAAAACTATTTCCCTGAAGGGCTGAAAACAGCAATATGGTGAAATCACATTACAGGAGAAAGTGGAACTGACTGTCAGAAATTAATTCCTCTGTTCATCCAGCCTCTGGTCATTGTTGACACAGGATTGAGCAAGACAGAGAAACTCAGAAGCCAAATCATCTCTGAAAAAATAACAGCAATTGTGAGTTAAATAAGTTAAGGAATTACTTAGTGCACAGGAGAGAATCATAGAACATGTTGAAGGTTCTTCACATCCTGTATTTTTCAGTCCAGAGGAGTGGAAGAAAGAAGTTTAGAAGAATCAGGCCAGAAAACCAGCTGTATCGTGGGCTGCATCCAAAGCACCATGGCCAGCAGGTTGAGGGAGAGGATGCTGCCCCTCTACTTGGCTCTGGTGAGGATCCACCTGAAGCACTGTGTCCTCACCACAGGAAAGGCATGGACCTGCTGGAGCGAGTCCAGAGGAGGGCACAGAGGTGCTTAGAGAGGTGGAACACCTCTCCTGTGCAGAAAGATTGGGAGAGTTAGAGTTGTTCAGCCTGGAGAAGAAAAGGCTCCAGGGAGACCTTGTTGCAGCCTTTCAGTAACTGAAAGGGGCTTATAAGAAAGATGGGGACAGACTTTTGGTAGGGCCTGTTGCAACAGGATGAAAGGGAATGTGTTTAAACTAAAAGAAGTTAGATTTAAGATTTAGATATAAGGAAGAAGTTTTTTACAATGAGAATAGTGAAGCACTGCACAATTTGCCCAGGGAGCTGGTAGATGCTNCAGGGAGACCTTGTTGCAGCCTTTCAGTAACTGAAAGGGGCTTATAAGAAAGATGGGGACAGACTTTTGGTAGGGCCTGTTGCAACAGGATGAAAGGGAATGTGTTTAAACTAAAAGAAGTTAGATTTAAGATTTAGATATAAGGAAGAAGTTTTTTACAATGAGAATAGTGAAGCACTGCACAATTTGCCCAGGGAGCTGGTAGATGCTCCAACCCTGAATATTCAAGGTCAGGTTAGATGGAACTCTGAGCAACCTGATATGGTTGAAGATGTCTGTGCTTGTTGCAACTAAGTTGAACTAAATGGCCTTTAAAGTTCCCTTCCAGCCCAAACTATTGTATGATTTTGTGATTCTGTGGTTCAGTGTCTGTCTGATCTACATTACACAAGGAATGTGGTGTGCCGGGTTGCAATCCTGGTGTGACCTGTTCCTCTGCTTGAGGAAGAGACAGGTCAGTGCTGCTGGAGCAAGTAGGCCCGAGCAATAGGCTTTGAAGAGGAGGAATAATCTAGAGGTTCAACCACATGCTCTGGACCTGGGAAGTCTGAGTCCATCCCTGGTTAAACCTGTCTCTCACCTTTGTATCAGCACACTGTAGGCATTTAAGGATATGGACTGTCTCTTAAATCTGTTCACCAGACTTTATTCCAAATTTATTCCTTCATGATACTGAAAGCAAATGGCAAACATCTCCTACCAGTCACGATTTTAATCATGTCCTTTTCCTCAAAAATTAACTGTCATCTGTATTGCAGAACCTGAGATTTAACAGTACAAATGAGACAGAGAGTGGATATGACTTTATGCTTTTAATAGTCACCTTCATGCAGAATTTCCCAGTAACAGATATTTTTGCCTGATCTCTTGATTAGCAAGAAATTATTATACACTTCCAAAGAGATCAGGCTTTCTTGTGTGCTGTCTTTGAGGGATGAGACAGTGGCAGCTGGTATTCTGGAGCACTACTTTCCATAGAAGATGACTTCTACTGTCCTTCACAAGGACTGTCAAGCACATGTTATTGCCGATTGCTACGTTCTATTCTGGTTTCAAATTAAGTCAAAAGTGCTCCATTTAATGCTGGCAGGTGGTTTGTCCTGAACAGGCATGGCTAGCCCAAGCTGGTTCGGAGAACATACATAATTTTTTGAAAAGTTACTGCTCCAAGACACATTTAATTGTCTAATTAAATTAGACATCCACCTAATCCTGAACCTTGACTCCATTTAGCCCCAACCGTCATACTCCTTAGCCTGAATCCTGCCTCTCTAAACCAGTNTAGAACATGTTGAAGGTTCTTCACATCCTGTATTTTTCAGTCCAGAGGAGTGGAAGAAAGAAGTTTAGAAGAATCAGGCCAGAAAACCAGCTGTATCGTGGGCTGCATCCAAAGCACCATGGCCAGCAGGTTGAGGGAGAGGATGCTGCCCCTCTACTTGGCTCTGGTGAGGATCCACCTGAAGCACTGTGTCCTCACCACAGGAAAGGCATGGACCTGCTGGAGCGAGTCCAGAGGAGGGCACAGAGGTGCTTAGAGAGGTGGAACACCTCTCCTGTGCAGAAAGATTGGGAGAGGTAGAGCTGTTCAGCCTGGAGAAGAAAAAGCTCCAGGGAGACCTTGTTGCAGCCTTTCAGTAACTGAAAGGGGCGTATAAGAAAGATGGGGACAGACTTTTGGTAGGGCCTGTTGCAACAGGATGAAAGGGAATGTGTTTAAACTAAAAGAAGTTAGATTTAAGATTTAGATATAAGGAAGAAGTTTTTTACAATGAGAATAGTGAAGCACTGCACAATTTGCCCAGGGAGCTGGTAGATGCTCCAACCCTGAATATTCAAGGTCAGGTTAGATGGAACTCTGAGCAACCTGATATGGTTGAAGATGTCTGTGCTTGTTGCAACTAAGTTGAACTAAATGGCCTTTAAAGTTCCCTTCCAGCCCAAACTATTGTATGATTTTGTGATTCTGTGGTTCAGTGTCTGTCTGATCTACATTACACAAGGAATGTGGTGTGCCGGGTTGCAATCCTGGTGTGACCTGTTCCTCTGCTTGAGGAAGAGACAGGTCAGTGCTGCTGGAGCAAGTAGGCCCGAGCAATAGGCTTTGAAGAGGAGGAATAATCTAGAGGTTCAACCACATGCTCTGGACCTGGGAAGTCTGAGTCCATCCCTGGTTAAACCTGTCTCTCACCTTTGTATCAGCACACTGTAGGCATTTAAGGATATGGACTGTCTCTTAAATCTGTTCACCAGACTTTATTCCAAATTTATTCCTTCATGATACTGAAAGCAAATGGCAAACATCTCCTACCAGTCACGATTTTAATCATGTCCTTTTCCTCAAAAATTAACTGTCATCTGTATTGCAGAACCTGAGATTTAACAGTACAAATGAGACAGAGAGTGGATATGACTTTATGCTTTTAATAGTCACCTTCATGCAGAATTTCCCAGTAACAGATATTTTTGCCTGATCTCTTGATTAGCAAGAAATTATTATACACTTCCAAAGAGATCAGGCTTTCTTGTGTGCTGTCTTTGAGGGATGAGACAGTGGCAGCTGGTATTCTGGAGCACTACTTTCCATAGAAGATGACTTCTACTGTCCTTCACAAGGACTGTCAAGCACATGTTATTGCCGATTGCTACGTTCTATTCTGGTTTCAAATTAAGTCAAAAGTGCTCCATTTAATGCTGGCAGGTGGTTTGTCCTGAACAGGCATGGCTAGCCCAAGCTGGTTCGGAGAACATACATAATTTTTTGAAAAGTTACTGCTCCAAGACACATTTAATTGTCTAATTAAATTAGACATCCACCTAATCCTGAACCTTGACTCCATTTAGCCCCAACCGTCATACTCCTTAGCCTGAATCCTGCCTCTCTAAACCAGTGGTGGCATAAGCACCTACACACTTCTCTTTTCATCCACATAAATGAAAAAGAAAGGAGTTATTCAACTGATACCACTCACCCTCTTTGATAGCTGAGTTATGATGGTCAGCAGTTGCAGCGACAGGTAAAGAGGGGGGCACATCTATGAGAGGAGGATGGCATGGGCTTCCTAGCAGTGGCTCTGACAAAGAGCAGTCACATATGTTCCTGCATGTCCATGATCTGTGGCAGATTCTGCCACCCATGTGCTCATACTGGCTGGATGACTCATGGCCTTTCCCCTCCTGGCTCACCAGGCAGCCTTGAAAACAGGGGAAGGCAGGGAGCCAAACTCCCACCCACTGAGGGGAGTGCCCCTGCCTTCTGTGGGGCTCTGAGCATCCACAGCAACCTGTGCTGATAGTTTCAGCATCATACCCGTGCAAGCCCCCAGAGCAGGCAATGAAGAAACTGTGCCTTGGGATGGAGCTGCAGCACGGTGTCCAACACCCTGGTCTTGCAGGAAGAGGTCCCCATTTCTCAGGGGCCTTCTGCTTTCACAAGGGCATGAGGGAGCACTGTAGAACTGATGCAAGCACACAGAAATCTCAAGGGAACACTGTCTTTTACAAAGCTGCCTGTGTCTGGATTGAAAATAACATGGACACTTGCCAATCCAGGAACGTTTTGGAACCAGTTGTGAGGGCAGCTTTCTTTCTGTGAGTTACTCCTCTCTTTCATGCCTAAAGCTGGGAGAAGGCCAAGTCTTTAAGTCCAAACTGGAGTGATCCCTGCCTTGTTGTCATCGAGCCTGCCCGTTTGTGGAAAAGGTGGAGCAGTCGGTGGTGAGCCGTGGGTGTAGTGGCTTAAGTCACATGGTCACCGGTCCACATGGCAGCTCACAGCTGTGGCCTGGCACCAGCAGTTTGCCGCTTTACCACTGCACCAGCTCTGGAAAACTTGTGGGCTCCAGGGCCAAGGCATCCATTCAGGCTGACAGTCTTCTTTTTCCTCCACCCCAGAGCCAACAGACAGAGAAATCAAAGAAACAACTCCCAACCTCAGAGCAGGAGCCTGTGCCCTTGCTCTTCATTCCCGTGCTTGCAACCATTGTCCCTTTGCAAGTCAGACCAGCAGGACAGCTGGCCCTGCCATAGGTGGCACATCCAGGGCATGCGGATGTGCGGAGCTGAAGAGCCCCAGGCTGCCTGCCACTCACTGCTCCCTGCCAGGCTTCTGCCTCCCACGCTGCCTACGAGGCAGATGCAGCCAAGGAGCCTCGGCAGGCTCCCACAGGGCTGCATCATTCACCATCCAGCAGGAGCAAGCTGCTCCTTTGGGCATGGCTATTGGGACTAGCTGCCCTGTGGCCTCCCTGGAAAGGGTGCAGCACATCACCACTAGCATGAGTGGTCAGTGCTCTGCTCCTGCCCCAGTTTGCCACGTCCTGGTGTCAGGAATCACCATGCTGTCCCATCCCCCACAGCACATATCCCATTAAGTACTTGCTTGTGGCAGACCTCAGGGAACTGTTCTACCGTGCCAGATTGGAGGAGGCAGAAGGGTGTGGGTGAAGGGTACAGCCATTAGGCTGTGCTCTCAGGGGACCATAAAATAATGTATCGCACTGTATAGCTGGTGACCCACTTCTGACCTTAAGAAGTTGGACCTGGAATGCTAAAGCAAAGAATAAAACTCACTGCCTTAAGCATGAGCTCATTAGTAACTTAGTGAGAGTTGCTCAGCCACATCCAGAGCAGAGGGCAGTGACCCTGCCATGGCTGCGAAGAGACCTGAGTGATTGGCAGCTTCTCTGAAACACTCAAATTTCCCACATTTACCAGTACTCCAGGTCTGCCATGCATCAGGTCCCACTCTCACCCAGCAAAGTCACCTCACCAAATTAACACAGCTGCAGGGGTGGGTAAAAACATGGACCTTGACATGCCTGCACTGCACAAGAGTTCAGTCAGGCCTTGGGAATCACGCTCCGGCTAATGTGCCAGCATTACTCCTAGATGGTCAGAGGTCTGAATGTGAATGAGCAGTTGTGACTGTGAATTAACTCTTCCCAGAGTATTTTAAGCTATTTCAAACATCTTTTCACTTCTTAGCTGCTGGAGCTCTCATAGGAAAAGCACTCTAACAGAATTCCAACTCTGCAGGAATGTGTCTAAGATAAATGCTGGGAGGCTGTCTGCCCATGTTTTACGGAAAATAGATAATTTTCTAATTTGTGGAGTTCAACTAAAGTGGACTCTCAGCAGTACTGCATCATGGAGGTTCCTGCTCATTTTTTCTGGCCTGGTGGCTGACTGTCTCCGCTTAACATCAGACATCACAAGTCCTGGCCACAGCATCCTCAAATGGAGGCATTCAGAATTTAAGCTGATTTTTAAAAAATGTGGTTTAAACTATATTAACCTCTCTGCACCAGGTTCCTTGCCTATTGAAAAGGAGTGTGGTACCAACACGTCGATGATGTGGTGCTCTTGCATCTGAATAATATAATGATTCAGAAAGTTCAGAAAAATGGCTTTTTAAATTTCAGGTTGTTTCTGCTGGGGAAGGAACAGAGAATGGAATTTAGCATTTCTCTGGCATATTCCACTGCTTTGCCATTATACCCAGTGCCCTTCTTCCTACAGCACCAGTGAGTCCAAACGAAAGGACAGAGGATTCTCACTGACAGCTCCCAATCCCTTTCTAACAAGTTCTCTGCCCAGGAGCTCCCTTTCCAGTTTGATCCTCTAAAGGTTTCCTGCTTGACCTTGCTTTCCTTCCGCAAGAACCAAAGCTCCTTTCTGGCTCAAGCTCTGGGGTTTGCCTCCTTAATGCTTCTGGAGGGGGAGGTGGAATGGGTTAGGGCATGATCCCAGAGATGAGAGCTGAGAAATGGTCTCAGTTACAGCATTTTAGGTGTTGTCAGCAGCTACTGCACTGTTGAAACTACCCAGCAGTGTGCAGTATGCACAGCGTGTCCTTCTGAACCCTTTAGCAAAGTCAGAGGCTGCTGCATTTCTTATATCTGGATGAGGATGTAAAAAAGGGATATAAGCTTTAAGGATCTCTTGAATCCCCTAGACCTGCTAAAACTCTTTAGATTATTTTATAATATTACACATATATAATATATACATACATCCAGCTAATATCTCCACCAGTATGGACTTTTTCCCTGCCTTTCTTGTATGTATGATTTCATGTCCAAATACATCATTTATCTGCTGTGCCAGGAAGAAGCTTATTCTGATGCTTTTTTCTACTGTGTTAGTAATTTGATTTGTGAGTCCTGAGTGTCACAAACCCCCCCAAAACTTCTGCATTTACAGGAACTATGTCTCATTTCTAAGGAAGTGCTAAGCCCGTCTTGAAAGCTATGAACCTCTTTTTTTGAGAATCTCTTGAGTTCCTTTCTCACTTGAATTCCCACATTCCTTGGACTGGGTTTGAACCCATCTGTCTGGATCATCTGACTGCACCGCACCAGATTATACCAAATTCTGGTGGGATTAATGTTAAAATGTACTTACTTCAATAGATGAGATATCAAACTATTGACTGGAGGCACGAGTCGATGTCACTGTCAATTCATGCACCTCATTACCTTACTCAATCAGAGTGCTCTCATTCCACTGGGGAATGCTGCTGTAATTAAGATCCTAGAGATTTTTGAGAAAAAGGAGTAGAGACAAAATAAATTAAAGAAGAGCTGCTCTCACCTTCTGTAAAAGCAGTAGTTGCATTTGAATTTTCTGCCAAGCCAGAAGATTGGTGTTTGACACATGTCACTGGTTGCTAGGAAGCAAGTTATGGATCCAGACCCATAAGTAAGTGCCAACTTCAGGAGGAAACTACAGCATGCAGCAGCTGAGGCCTTGAAGCGATGTCTCACAGACAGACTTTCTTGAGCACTGAGATTTCTTTCATTTTCTAAAGCTGCTTTGCCTCCAGAGTGTTACGTTCTGATGCACAGTGTGTATGGGGAGAAGATTCACTTGCATTAGGGAAAGAATCTCTGGGCAGGCATTGGGAACATTCATTTACTGGTGCAGAGTGTGCAAAAGGAAAGGAAGGTCAGCTACAAGTGAGTGTGCAGACCAATTTAAAAACCAGTCGCTATTGCAGAAGCTTTGTGGTTGAAGTAGGGAGACTGCAGATGCAAGCTGAATTACATGCCTCCAGCACGGTCTTCCAGTCTGCAGACTGGAAGACTGGCATTAAATGTGGGAAGTGCATCTGAACTAGCAGAAATTGGCAGAGGTAAAATTGATAATTAATGTCCTGTGTCCTCTTGCTGAAATCCCTCACTATCTCACACCAGCTGGCTTATTTGAGTTTATTCCTGGTGTCCCAAACTGCCCCAGTTTTTAACCTGGAAATAGGTTAAGTAAGTAAATACAGAAATACTCAACCCATTAGTCAGAAGAGGAAAAGGTACTTTGTATCTTCTTCCTCCTAATCCCTGTCCTATAACCTTTGTTCATTTACTTGATATTGTATCAATGATCAATTAGGTAAACCCTAAGCTGGATTTCTCAAAAATCAGTGTTTGCACGGTACAGCGAGCAGCTGGAGATGGAGATGAGGAGGGAAAAAGCTGTTTTCTCTTCCCTATCAATGCGAGATGTTCAGCATTAAGGAGCAGATACTGAGCTCTGGCCAGACAGGGCTGGTATAAGGGTCACACCTTAGGGTCGTCAACCAGTCTGTAGCACTGGCCGGTAACTGATAATCTCCTGATACTATTACAGGCAGTGCCATTATGACTGTCAACTTTAATTAAGCACACTCCCATTTGCTGTTTCCTTCTAAACATCACTCCAGGGCAGCAGCCAATTCAGTGTGCAGCCAAGCTTCACCAAGGAGGGGTTTTGCCTTGTTTGCCTTGTTTCCATCAGCCACTGGTGGGGTTAGCCACTGGCGTGCCTGAGCAGGAGGGAACTCTGGAGGCAGCGGATCATCCACTTTCTGCCTTTTTCCAAACTCTCAGGTGCTGACCGTTCTGCTGTAGGGCTCTCAGCTGTCACAGAGGCTCAGAAGCCCAGCCCCCTCCTCTCCACCAGGCAAGGGGAAGCCATGCAAAGGGGTGCTGGGCCACCACAAAGCTCCTTCACATAAAACCTTCAACAAAGTCTTCACCATTTGGCGTCTTTTAGCCTTGGCCTTCAGTTTATTCTGCAAACATGAATAAGCATTAGGGCACCTCTGTTCTGCAAGGACACTGAGCACTGATACAGCCCTGTGTTTTATTCATTATGAAGGACTGAATCCTATTAAATTAAAAATTCAGACATGTAACTGTATTAAATGGACATGTAGGGGATATATGTCTGTATATCAAGATATCCATTTATTCATAGGCTCAATAGGGTCTTAGATATATGTAAAAATAAAGGGAAATTAACTTACTCATGCAGTCGCATACAGTAAATTGAGTCAGGAGAGGTGCTTAGGAGAGGTTATTATTTGCTGTTGGTTACATGGGGAAGCTTAGACCCTCCGTCCAAGAGTCAGCTTATATTTCCAAATTATAACTGTCTTTCCCGAAGTGTCATTTGTTTAACACTTTGAGAATTCCATTGTCAGCTGCTGAGAAAAAAAAATATTATGGCTTCTTTTCTATTCTTTTATGCAGTTCTATTTTAAATTTATCAAACTACTTGTCCTGCTCTTCTTGGCATGTGAGCCTCACTGATTTTTCCTAAGTGAGCTTGGTCCTGCTCAAATGGGCACCCAGCCCCTGTCACATTAAGAGCACAGCTGGAAAGACATCCAGGGGTGCAGAGTCTGGACCCTCTGGGTATCTTCTCCCCTCTCCTCTTGCTGCAAGGAGCAGGAGCCAAGTCAGAGCCGCTCCCCCCAGCATGAGGTGCACCTGGGACACTTCACCTCTCCAGCCCTGTCAAAGCTCAGATGTGCTGGACTGCCCAGAGAAACCCTGTGTGTGTTTTGTGTGCACCTGACTCATACTCTCAGCATGGGTTAACAAGGTGTTGTCTGCTCTTCTGAACCATCAGGGAGTCAAACAGACAACACCAGTTAAAAATTTTCCTTCCTGCATTCCAAAGACTGGCCATTGCCCTTCCCTATCCAGAGTGTGACTTGTTTTCATTTGTGCCATAAAGCTCCTCTATCTCTGACTCCATCCAAAGTCACACTAGGAAATTTGCCTTCAGCATTGGTCTAAAAAAGCTGTTTTCTAGGGCAACATGCTCTGATTTGAAGATTTTAGCTATTAGTGGCTGCATTATCCCTTAGCCAGCTCTTCCTAAACAGCATCCCTGGCAGTGATCTTATCTTACATGAACACTGAAGTGGGTATTTGTGGAAAATACCCAGGGGGTGGATGAAGGTCGTCACTGTCCACTTACTTAATTATGGAGTGACTGCTATAATGGTGGTAAACAACTCCATTACAGATGGGGCTAATGGATTCAACAAAGTTTCGCACATCTGTGAGGGGAATGGCAGGGATAACATGGACTTTATGGAAAAACATGAGCTGGACTGACAGTATAGTCTTCTCTTCACTGAAATCAGGCCTGGATAAGCCTCTGAAGGACCAAGTACTGTGTATGTCTAAAAGCTATTAAACAGTGCTTTGACAACATCTCCTTGTCCCTTGGGGTGTTTCAGTCATTCCGCCTGTGGAAGCTGGACAACATCATTCAGGGAAAACACTGCTGAAAAAACTTTATCCAGAAACACTGAAGCTAGTAACAAAATACAAGGTGTGTAAAGGACCCTGCAGTGCAATCTCAAAATTGGCAATTTAGTGTCCTGTCCCTAGGGCATCGGAAGCAGGATGATATGGGGTTTTGTCCTCCAAAGGCATCTCTAAGAGAGGAAGGCGTGGTTGCAGCCCAGAAGTTTGAGGTTCCCCTTGTTTAGCCCACTTTTTTAAATGCCACTCATATTTTGCCAACAGTGGCTACAGATTGGTGGATCTGAATGTAGGCCCAGTATGGATGGAAACCTCATACCCTCAGTTCTCTCAGCCATGAGGCAAGAACAGGGTACAAACTCTTCCTTTTAGAGATCTTGTGCAGATTGCCCTGTTGTGTAAAAGTGCAAGGGCCTAAGTACTGCTGTATTACACCACTGAGGTACAAGAAGTTTTTCCATTTAAGAAAATGCCCTAGAGACATAGAGGCTTTAGAGAAATTAGAAAGGACAAATTCAGAATAATAAATTTAAAACATGACCTGAATCTTTCGTTGCACATCGTGTGTAGCTAGAGCTCATTTTGTGTTGCTTAAAAAATATTGTTACCTGCAGTGCAGGGATCAGCAGAGCAACATAATCTTGAAGATTAAGCAGTGGTTTGTTTTATAGTTCTGTTTTTTTTAGTTGTGATATTGCGGCTTGGGTGAAGCATCCAGGCAACAACCCAGTCTTCATGATTAGCATTATAATAACTGGCTAAACAAATACTTCACACACACAGATCTAATGAGGCTGGTCCTAGGGAAAATGAGTATTAAAAAGTTAATTAGGATATACTTTTTAAAACACATTATTTCTTACTGTTGCTGGTGTATCACCTGCAACACCCAGCATGGTTCAGGAAAGGCTGTAGCCAGATATAGATACAGAACATCTGCTGAAGAACAAAGTGTGAATGTCCTCCTCAGAGCAGTCACACTGCACCAGAGGGAGGTGTGAGGCAAAGGCAGTAGCCCTGGCTATATCCTCACATGCAGCACATCTTGCATAAGAGTGCGGAGGTCAATGCAGTCTTTCACAGGAGCCCAGGGTAGCTCTGGTCAGTCAAACTTTTCAGGGTCAAACAAGTTTAACTGTAGGTAGCCCTATTTTAACCCTTCCTCTGAATGCACATGGAGAAACAGTTTGTCTCCCAGGGAGACATTCTAGTACGGGACCATTTGTAACCATGCCACCTATACCTGCATGTTAGCCAGGAGACACAAGTGGTGCCAGGCACCAGCTTGTCTGAAACATCAGCAGATGTTTCCTCTCTCTCTCATCACGTGGGAAGGAGCTGCACAGCAACACTCTGCAAAACCACTGTTGTAATAGGCTTTAGTTGTGCTACATAATGTTTGATCAGACATAGGTTGGGATAAGTGCATCAAACTAGTTACTCATCAAGGTGATTTTTGCCCTAGTTTCTCCAAATCATTTTGCATGTTTGCTTGACTCTTATGTGTATGGTGACTTCTGAATTTGAAAGGCTTGTTGAGCAAACCTACCCTAATAGCATCTGTACAAACTGCAATAGGTGGATTAAATCAAGTTACTTTCCTTTTGCAAACCAGTAAAGTTCTTTGCTCTCCACAATTAATTTCACAGGTACTCATAAAACAAAAGATTTAATTAGACAGTCCTTTATGTTAGTTGATATTTACTGTATATGCAATGAAAAAGTAAGGAGGGTGGATGTATACTGAAAAGATCCTGCCCTGAGTACTTTATTAGAAGCAAAGCATAAGTGAAGCTACAAGGCTGTATTTATTACTGTTGTAATAAATAAATGAGTCTATAACAACTGCGCACTTGAGCCATGGTGCCTCAAAGCTCTTAATGTTTAAACTTTGCTACAAAGGGAGTGGTTGGGATGCAAGTTTCAGCAGCTCTTTCTGCATTTATTTGGATGATTTTGTATGAAAAAAAGGCTTTGGTGCAGTTCTCACATGTCTGCTTCAGAAAGGTTGCTGACATACCCACCCAGCTCTCTCCTTTTTCCCCAAGAAGTGCATCCCAATGTGTGACCAGAGGCACAGGCTCTTGATAAGAGAACTCATGAAGGTTTTCTAATGAGAAGCATTGTTAGTTTTATCTGGAGTGCTCTAAACCAGAGAGACTTTTCTCAGCTCTTTAGCTATGAATGCTAAGGAAAGTTAGAAACCCCAGGCAAATGTGAATTTTGTGAATTCTCTACCAAACGGCTTCAAAATCCTGGTGACAAAAGCCTGGAGACAGTGTGTGCCCAGAGCCAACAGCTGCCCATCCACACCTGCTTCTCACACAGGGGAGCTGCTTGTGTGCCTCTGCCCCGAAACCACAGCAGCTCTCACAGGGACCCTGTGAGATGGATGTACTCAGGAGCCAGGCTGTGGGGCTCAGGGGAGGGTGAGTTTGTTTTTCTCACTTGCTTAAATTGCTCTTGCTACCTCCACAGGCATGCCTTGCTTCCACAGTGAGGTAGCTGAAGCCTGAAGAAGAGCTAGAAGCCATGCAGGAAGGTGAGAGCCTCGTCATGACCAGAAACAAAGTTCCTAGGGGATGGTGTGAACCAGTAGTCTGCAGCTCCAGATCGGGCTCAGCTCTTGGGTTCCTGGTCATATGATCAGATAAAATAAGTTTCCTTTTTGCTGGTTGTCTTAGTTTGAAAGNATCTCACAATGGGATGGTGAGTGATAGGGTGAGGCACAGATGGGGCCATTCACAGGTGATTGTCCAGGAGCGAGTTATCAGTGACTCATTGACAGGCACATTAACAGATCATAGCCCAAAGGGAGGAGGCAGGGAACATTGCTAAAAATAACAAATGTAATAGAATACCAGGTAACCCAGGACACTGGTCACCCAGTGACTCTGAGGCATTTTAAGACCTGGAGGAATGACTTGTCTAACCAGTGCTTCTTCCCACAGTGACAATCCCTGGACATCTGTTCACCTATACCTGCCACTGCATGTTAAAGAGCAGCAGACCCCTCTATCCCATCTCCTTGTTCTTTAATCTTAAATCCAGCTGCTGCTCCCTTTCCAATACAAGTAGCACACACGGAATCTTCCTCTCTCTGCAGGAGCTTCTTCAAATTTATGCAGCAGCCCCATTCCTATTCATATCCACTCCACCTCCTAGGTTCCAGGTTGTTGGTGTTGATCCAGAGAGCCCATTCATGACAAACCAGTACTATAAATGCCACACTTGGCACAAAGACAGCTCAAGCCACCTCTTCTTGTCTCCTTCCTCTCCATCCTGCCCACCACTTCCATGCCATCAGTCCTCATGGTGCCTCAAGAGATTTTTGGACTCAGACTGTCTCATGGTTTTGACCTTCCCCATTTCACCCATACATATACACATTCATATATTTGCTTTTGCCCCCCTTTAATTCTACCATGCAGTACAGCAAAACAACTAAAAGTGTGAAGTCAACTTCACCTCTGTCAAATAACCTCTGTGATAGTATTCCTGCCAAGAAATGTAACTCATCATCAAACCATCTGGTGCTATACCAGCACTATATGCATGGGGAAAAGCTTATTTTTTGAGTCCTGGAGGTGGCTGCTGTTTGACTCCAAAGTGCTTGAGTTCCTCCTCCTGATTTAGGCCACTGAGACTGACACCTTCTTCTGAAGTGGTAAAATCCAAACCCAGCACTCTCAGGAAGCTGGTTCAGAAGACCATGCCTGGCCTCTGTGTCATAGTTTGAAGCACCCACAGTCATGTTCACAAGATGAGAAAGGCCAAGCTCACTTCTCCCATCCAAGTGCCCTAAAAAGCAGACAAAGACTACATGCTCCCTTGCACTCATTCATTCAGGCTCCAATTGCATTGGGGACAGCTCAGGCAAAAGTGAGGCTGGGGTATCCCTGGCCCCCCATGGCCAGGTGACTCTCAAGGGGATGTGAGTAATGGCTTTGAAGTCTATCCAACTGAGAGAAGAATTAAACCTTAAAACACTACTTTCTATTTTTGGGAGGGGAAGGTGGGGATATGCTCTGAATATTATCATGGTAGGAGAGAGGCACTGCACTACAACTACCTCGCTGGCTCCAATTTATAACATGAAATTGTGATTCTTGCTCATTTCCTTCCACAAGGCACTTTCCTTCAGGTGAAATTGCAGTGTCTGAGGCTTAGGCAGGTAGAGGGTTCTCCTCGTCTTGGGTCAGGTACCCAAGCTGACTCAGGGACGAGTCTCTCCAGAAAGCTTCATACACCCCTCTTAGACACCTAAACCCCATGCCACACTTTACATCAGGAGCCCACCTTTATCTTCTGGGTTTCATTCTGGGGCCAGTGTGTAACACAGAACACCAAGTTATGTACCTCACCTAAAACATGTCTGCATAATGCTCTGAGCCTACAGACAGCAAGATGAGGTGCATGAGTAGGGGTAGATTCGTAGACTGTTTTGGGTTTTCCTGGATCATTTGTGTTAATAAAATAACAGGATACCTATTGTACAGCTTTAACGTCATACCTTTCTCAAGTCCTGAGAGGAAATCTGAGTAAATCTAAGTAAGAAAAATATTAAAGGCACCACAGTCTACAAAATTGTATTCTGGAGAGGTGATGCCCAGCAGAAACTGAAACATCCACTGTCATTTTCTGCTTCAAACTTCCTTAAAACCTTTATCATAACCAAATGTTAAAGACAGCTGAAACATACAACAAGAGAATTGGAGCCATGGAATGGAATAAGCAAAGATGAGCTTAAAGAACATTTAGATTAGTGAGATGTGTTCCAGCTTGCATAACCAGACAAAATCCATCTGTGAGAGCTTAAGGACCATCCGAAACCATTTCCAAGCTATTAACAATTGCTTTTGAGTAGCTGGGGAATGAGAGAGGAACAAGGGAACACTTAGTATCTGCATTGCAGTGAAAATCAGGAATTTAAATATACCTCACTTTAATTATTGGAAAGATTGCCAGAACCTATTATGAAACCCTCAATTTATAATCAGGTACAGATTAGTCAGTTGATATGAAACACATTGCAGGGATTTGTCAAGAATAAACTGTGCCCTTTTTTTTCATTTTTTCCTCTTTGGTCTAGTGGTTAAGGGAAACAGACTTAATTCGAGGAGTTTGGACACTTTCCTGGTAGATATGTTCAGGTGTGCACCAGGGAAACACAGTATAGGCTTGACTGGGAGAACTGAATCCACCTGCATGATAAACTGGAAGAATAAAAGGTGGCTCAGAGCATTGCAAGACCAAGGCGATGTGTGTTCAGCCTATGTCTGACCACCGTGTGGACAAAGGGTTGATGGGGAAGGGAATGCAGCTAAAAGATGTCTGAACAAAGCCAAGCTGCTAGAGCTTCAAAGACACTGGAAGGCAGGCTTATGATTCAAAATGATTGCTCTGATTCAAAAGCGCTCTGAAATCCTCAAGGTGAAACTGGGCAAGTAGAAAAGCAAAGTGCTGCAAGCAGAAAAGGGAAATCAATGCACAACTACAACGAGGTCCACAAAGAAAATTCAAGGGAAATAGTAGCAAAGAACCTGGGGATGAAGGGATGCTGTGCAGTAATTGCAAAAAAATCCCCAAACCAACAAAACAAATCCAAAAAAAAAAAAACACGTCAAGAAATGGGTTTAAACTGCTTGTGAAAACCCTTGGTTTGGAAATTAGGAGAGTGAGTATCTGTACCAGAGGATGAAAGTCTGAAACAGCTTTCCAATAGATGTGAAAAGGTCAAGGATCCTTACTGGGTTCAAGATGGAAAAGAGGAATTTTTGGCAGGGAGTTATCAGAGGTGGTTGCAGGAACACAGGCCCAGTCTGGGCAACCCAGGAGCTTCCTTGCCCATGCCTTTCATTTGCTTCTGTGTAAGACATAGTGGGGTGATGCTGCTCTTGCAAGGCTTCAGCTGGAACTGCGTCTTCAGCACTGGGAACCCCACTTTGAGGAAGAGAGAAGAGATGGGAGATACCCAGGACACAGCACCATGAATGAGAAGTTCAGAAAATACCTGAGTGTGGGGAGAGACTTGGTTAATTTAGAATGGAGAAGGCTGGGGAGAAGGCCGGGGAAGTGTGATAGCAATCTTACACAGAAGGGGCACAGAGTGTGGCATCTCCATATCCCATGCTGGACAACCTCATCTGAAGAAAAGAGCATAGAAATTAGGAGAAAATTGGAGAGTTCAATTTTCAAAATACAAGGAGAGCCAAACATTTAGATGAGTCCCTTTAAGTGTAAGGCTTCATGTGTCAATCAGCCACATAGCTATCAAGGCTGGAAGGTTCCACATACCTCATCCACCCTGAAGACCCGGATGGTTAAATGGCCTGTAAGAGATCCCTTCAGCCTGATGCTTCTGGGAGTCAGTCGTGTTAAAATCAGAGAGAAGCTGGGTGATGTGCACCTGAAACCATGACAGTGTCAATACAAGAGATCTCAGCGAACTTAGAGTGAATCTTCCACCTTCCTCTGATCCTCACAACTCTACCAGGTGGTATTTTCTCAAAATTTGTTCACACACCAGAGGTGCATAGGCAGTAAAAAATCCAATATACTCTCAGTCTCTGGTGGCAATAACATGGTACTGCTTTCACCATTTTCTTTCAGACAGAGTTTGAAGAATTATTCTATTAGCAGTAATTTTCAGAGACATATTAACCTTACTCCTGCCCAGTACCCAAGGGTGTCTTTTTAGTTTTCAGTCCTGAAACAAATTCTTTTGAAAGGGTAATAATTGGCACTGAAATGAGAGGGAAAAAAGGTGATGGGTGTGAGGAAGAGGGCACAGCAGGTGTGCCCGTGGCCAGAGTGCTCTGCTGTTGTCCTCAATAGATTCCCAAATGGAGGCTAAAGCCTGGAAGGAGAACGAGGTACCCAGGATTTAATAGTAAATGACTGTCAAGAAAGAAACAATTATTTTACTGTTTGCAAGACTGAAACCACAGTGGATGTTAACACCAGGCTTCAGAGTGTAACGATCTCTGTTCACTCTCCTAATAAATAATTTTCCTCATTTAGCTTGCCTTGTGAAACAGCTCTGACTTGTTAGATTCCTTGAATGTGCTGATCAATGTTCTCCCAGCTTAATGATTGCCCTTGCTGCTCCCTCAACCAGTTGATTATTACTGCCAGTTTTTTCCCCCTCCAGCAGGTTGTTTATCCAACAACCAGGGCACTGTTACTGGAGCATTTCTAAAAAGATTATTCTGCTAATTATTCAGATCATTAAATGAAACATGAAGCAGGCATCAGCTCTCAGTTTTGAGCTCCCCAATAACACAAGAATGTTCCTGTTACATAAAAACCCATATTTTTTAATTCTGCAGCACTTAACCTTTTTGCAGCCTTTGAAGGAAGGTTTCAGCTCCTGCAGATGTGGTTTGTTTGTAAGAAATGGAATTTTTCTCCTTTTTAATCAAACATACATGTTCAAAAATCACTGCATGCTGAAGACATTTGTCCTGCCTTTTCCACAACAGTTTGTGTCATGAGGGGGAAAAACCAAAAGCAGCTTCCCAGGAAATACCAAACAGGCATCAGCATCATCCACAGGCAGACATTTCAACTATCCCCTCAAATACAGACAGGGTTTGCCTGAAAAATATGGATTTTTCTTCTTCTCCCATTACCTCAGGACTCTGTGGAAATGGAGACAGACTAGAAGCCATCTGTTGGTCAGGTAAAGGGTTTTAGAAGGGATCATCAACTCTCAATCATTGCTCACCACTTCATGGAGAAGGGGCAAAAGTCCCTGCAGGGTAGGACTCATCTGGACCTGCTTTGCTTCCTTCACCGGTTTTTGTTTTGCCCGCATCTTCAGAGCTGCATCGCAAGCAGCTGAAAAACTTTGGTAAAGACATGATGAGGAAAGGCTGAAACAAGGCCCCAAAGGAGGTGCATGTAGATGTGACAGAAGGTGAAACAGCCAGCTTTTCAGGTGATAACTGGGCTGTTTTGAGCAGCTGGTCAAATGTCACGCCAATGGCAGGGGATTTCAGAGGGATCTCACTGAGCTGGTGAGTGGAGAAGAATGTGGCAGATGAGTTTCAGTGGAGATAAAGCAGGTGATGCAGCTAGGGGGAAAAATAACCTGAACCATGACAAGCACCTGAAACCATCAGTGGGTAAGAGCATCTGAGAGGAGAAAACACAAAGGCTGGGACACTTCAGTTTAGACAAAACAAGGTTGTGGGGCGATATGAGTGGTATTAACAAAATCATGAAGGTGAAGGATAGTGTGAAAGCAGAGCCGATACTCTCCAAATCTTGTGTCACGAGATGTCAGGATCTCTAGGTAACCATTGGGAAACAGCATTAAAGCCAGTAAGGGGGTTCTCTGCAGTAGGTGTGAGCTCCTGAGGTTGCTGCCATGGGAGCTGGCAGAGGCAGACAGAACCAGAAGAGGCAAAAAGGTAGTGAATAAATCCAGGGACAGCAGGATACAGATATTGATATGGCAAAAACAGAATGTAATACTAGAAATGTGTCCCCTGCCATCCCTAACCCATCA
Organism: Mystacornis crossleyi; assembly: GCA_013400655.1. Classification (NCBI taxonomy): domain Eukaryota; kingdom Metazoa; phylum Chordata; class Aves; order Passeriformes; family Timaliidae; genus Mystacornis; species Mystacornis crossleyi. The sequence continues at coordinate 53,207 of VYZQ01044272.1, forward strand.
GCTGAACATATATGCTGGGGGAGAAGAAAGGAGCTGCAGAAAGCAGCTGTTTTTCCTAATAACGTCTAATGTCACTGTGTTTTTGCAGTTGCTTTTAAATTACCAGGAGATCATGTGCTTAGCCTTCCTCCATCACAAGCTGTGCAGTCAAGACTTCCACAACTGGGTCAGCAAAAGCCAAACACCAGGGCTGAGCCCCATGAGAGGAAAATCACATTCCTGAAGACTCAAGTGGTAGGACATTTCTTAGGGAATTCTGTTCTAATTACAAAACTCCCTTCTTTCAGGGAATTGTTAAATTTTTGGTCCTTAGGTACAGCATCCTGTGGAAAGTCCATCTGAAGTAGCTGCAACAGTCTTATGTGAGGGCCCCCTTCAGCACACACAGGCCTGCTTATGATGGGAATCAACATGTGGAGAGTCCTCAGGGAGGCATCCTGACAACTGCATGGAGGGAGTGAAGTCTCTTCCAAACAAAGGATTTAACCCTGTAGTTCTTTTGCTTAATAAAACTATTGTGTAATTACATCCTTTGCCCAATTTACGAAGAAATTCAAAAGCTAAATCACTTTGGTTTAAAAGCAGTCCATCCTTTCTCCCTTATTTTGGTACATAAATGACTTCAAATATGTATTGCTGGATAAGCTCAAATACATAATGCTGACTAAACCTGTGCTTATTTAACAAAGGAAGAAGTAGCTGGTTACAAGAAATGAATTACACAAGAGACAAGGACTCTTGGTAAGAACTGTAGGACTAGAGACGACAGAGTGGGCTTTCTGATGCTGTGAGCTGTCTTACCAAGGGAATACTGCTTAGACATGCCAAGAGGGAGCTCCCTGGAGCCTGGGGAGTGTTTGACTGACTCTGACAGTTGAAAGCACTGCCTAAGATTCAGTTTGCAGTGGGGTCATACAGAGAAAAGCTCTGTGCCTTGCTTCACCCATGAGACAAGGCTAAAGTAAAAACCAGCAAGTTTTACTCCATCAGAGTCTTCAGTTCAGGACTGAAAACACAACTCCCACAAAAACAACTTTTGAAAACTCCTTTGGGAAGATGCCCAGCTGCCAGGTGTCACCCGGTATGTTTTTCAGCTCCTTTAGTGACACAAGCCAGCAGCCGGTGCCCACGGAGGGCTGACTCTCGCAGTGCACTGATGCTGCACAGGCCTGAGCAGTGGCAGATGCTGTGGCAGCACTTGGACCACTCACACAGACAGTGACAGAGACTCTGGAGTCAAGACCATGTACTGGGGCTGTCTGAGGGGACTAGAAGAACCCAGGTTTTGTTAACTCTGCTGCTCACAGAACAATTTGTCCACTCAAAATGTG
>VYZQ01044273.1:0-10512 GCA_013400655.1 Mystacornis crossleyi
TGGATTTTTTTTTAATTATTATTGCTAGTTTAAAAAGTGGAAGAAAGCTTGTTAATACCTGCAGGGACTTTCCAGTCTGAAATAGTCTTCTAGCAGCATGAGACTACCTGTAAACACATTTCTAACACCTGGAGACACATGTTGAAAACCTATTCAGTGGTATTTTAAGAAGGTATGCTGAAGCCCATAAAAACCTCCATTCATAATGAATTTTTTTACCTGTGTTTCTTGCAAGCCTAAGGAGAGGGAGATATACATCCTACAGAGAAGCTTGCACTGAAGAGTGAAATTAACTGCTGAGTTTTCCCCTTAAATAACAATAGTAAAGAAATCATTGTGCCTTTCTGTAACAGTGACTTGTTCTGTGGAAAGTCTCAAGTGATTTTGTAGCTGTTGGAGATGGAAGTGAGCTCGTTCCCATTTAGCTAGAGAGGTGACATTTAGAACAGCAATGACACTCACACCTTAACTGCTCTTAATGTGTGGTCAGGAGATAAATATTACCTTGTTTCCTGATAGTTATTCCCTCATTTGCCTCCCAAAACATCACTCTTCATTTCCTACTTCGGTGTTTCGAGTTTCATGTGTATCACCATTTTGGGTTATTTCTTTACCAACTGTTGCAGGCACCTTTGGAAAGATAGAAAATGGCAGCTCCCTGTGTATCTGATCACGGAGCGATCGTGATGCACGTGGCATGAGGGCTTCTCATTGCTCAGGGTACACCCCTCCCAGCCATAAATCATTTCTTTGTCTCCACACTACAGCAAACTGCAAAGTGCTCAGACTGAAAGGTGTTGTTTTTCAGGACAGGTAGCTGTAATTCACACACGGGAACTTGCAGTGGCAGACCAGATACCGCGGTCTGTCCTGTGAGTTATTCTCACCAACTTCAGCCTGGCTGTGGAAGAGGGCAGCATCCAAACTCTTGTATCACTGAAACAGGCTCTCATCAAGCTATTCAAACTGGGAAGTCATTTGCTGTTCATTTTCATTCATTAAGCAGTTGAGAGGGTTATAAGCTGGAATTCCAGTTTGTACTCACTGCAAAGCATACACCAGAACTTAGACTGAAAGGAATGTGACTGTGGGGCTTTTCTTGATATATTCTGCCCTTCCTGTCACACAGGGATCACAGGTGAGACAAGGTGAGACAAGGAAATTTTGGCTTCATCATGAAATGTTTCTTTTTATGCTGTACGTGCTAAAAGGACACAGCTTTTGCTGGGTCTCCAGAGTGGAGGTCTCCTTTCTGCAGATGCCTGTTAATTGCTGTTCTCCTGAGACAGACACCTTACTACAGATCTCTTTCCAGGGAGACCTTTGATCAGCACTTTTCAACCACAGCTTTTTAGCAGGTTTTAGCTGGCTTTCATTTACTTCTGAGAAGATAAGTCAAAGACTTTAGAGAAGTCAAAGGCTATCATACTTAGTCCTTCCCCACAAAAAGTAAGCCATTTATCCTGCCAAGCAAGGAAGTTTGTCTGGTGTAATGGAATTTACTATTGGAAAAATTGCTTTGCCTTTTTTTTTTTCCCTTCTTTTTAATTACTTTATCCTTACAGCATAAAATTGATTGTTTTATCACTTGTTCTTGTGTCATCTTCACTCTAAAGATTGCACTGCCAGGTCTGTGTTTTGTTGGGTCCTCCCTCTTGTTATTCTCAAAGGCATGTAATATCCTTGTCCTTTTCCAGATGTCCTTATGCTTGTACTTCCTCCAAGATACCTTACAATGTCTAGACATTGCTTTGGCTAGCTCCTTAAGCAGATGGTAACAAAGTCCTTAAGACAATTTTAAAATGTGTATTATCTAAATAGGTTTACCTCTTTTCTCTATCATGGTCAACACTTACTCCCTAACTTGTTACATTTCTGATCACAGATCAGAGTGGGAATTGTTGTTGAAAGTTGCAGCAGGAAAAGGAGTAAATAATTCAGTCTCCATGTCTTCCCTTATCTATTCTCCTTTAATAGTTTTTTGTGTTGATATTCATTATTCTTATTCAGTTATGCAGATACCATGTATTCCTTAGAATGATGAACTCTACTCCTTCGTGATTATTTCAGCTTAATTACATTTCTACCCTTGGAATTTTTTTCCTATTAGAATTAGAAGGAGCAGGGCATCTCCAGAATAGCTTCATCAGCATTTTCATACAGTAATCTTTTAAGCACTCTGCACATCTTGCTTTTTAACTTCTTTTGTTTTAGCATATGTACTGTCCAAAAGCCTGAATACTTTTGTTAATTGGTGAAAAGAAGGAGCCTCCCCTTCCTGCTTATGATAATCTAACACACAGGAGATCTATATCTTTGTATAACCTCTTGTCTTTTTTGTACTATTTTTACCTAGAGAAATTCCACAAGTCTACTTTTCACATCTTCCAGAACTTTAATAAAAGAATATGTATTATTGACATAAAATGTAATGTCTCCTTGCTCATTCCCCAGCTACCTTTAGCTAGATCAATGCTCTACTCATGTGATTTGTACAAGCACTAGCTCATATCAGAATTGAATCACTTTGGAGGTCTGGAAACATTTTTCTAAATGTCTTCTTAACCAACCAGCCAGCCCAAACTGTGTACCTTTACCTAGAAGCTCTGCTGGAAGAAGGAATTAATTATGCATAGCAGAATAACACAATACCATATCAGGTCTTCTCTTTCATTAGCTGAGTAAGAAGAGGTGATTTTGCATGTTCGACACTGTTACAGCACAGGGTATACTGACTGAGAAAATGAATGGCGATGCTAGGAGATGCAGACAAAAGGACATGGGATGAAATTACAGAAAGCTGATGGAGGTGGAAGGATCAGGTTGCCTATGGGAATCAGAATAGCCATGGAAAGGGGAGAATATCGGGTGACTAAACTGGCTCTTTTAGTAGCCAGAAATAATATTGCATCACATGTAGGAAGACCATGAAGTTGTAAACCCAGCTGTGATTTGTCAGGGAGAGAGCTTGACTTAAATGGAAGACTTCAGGGAGGTCAGTGTCAGCATGTTTGTGGCATTAGTGACACGACATGAAAGATCTGATCCTTGGAGGTGCAAATATTTGATGTCATCTATGTCTTTGTAACATTTTTGGGTTTACTTTTATTTTTACCACCACACATCACTGCAGTACAATATTAATACAGGTGATTCTGTCAAAACATCCCTTTCAAAAGAATAGGTTGTTGTTACCCAAAGTGTTAGGTCCCAATGCATGGGAGAAAATAGTCAGGGGTATGGACTCAGACCACATAAAATGAAATAAGCAAAGTCGTTTCACTTTTGCAAATGTTATATTGCAAACAGAAAAGTGCTAGACATAACACTTTAAAAGTATTTAATTTAGAATAATAATTGTATTATTTTAAAAGTATAATATGGTGATACTTTATATCAGACATATTTTACAGTCCGGTTCTATACAGGCAGCCCAGTCAGTTTTCCAGTTCATGATGTCTTAAAACTATGACAGATCATAAATAGCTGTAAGATTTTTTAATAGCAAGTATTTCGTCAAAGCTGGGAGTCTGAATACTTTACTTGTCTTTCAAAAATGTAGGCCCTGCATTTTTCTGATTATTTTCTCCATTCATTTTAATTCCTTGAATAATGAGAGCTAATGAAGGATCCTGGACATGCCGTGCGGACTGTGTTGTTCTTTAAGAATTGCAGGATTAGTAAAAGCACACGCAGTGCAGTCTGTAAAGTGGCATGAACAGTTTCCCTCAAACTTGACATGATTGGGATCACACACTTCCTTAGTCTTCCCAGACTGTGCAGGCAGTTACTGTTGATGTTAAGGTTTGCCATGCTGATAGACAACAACAACAATTATCAGCCTATTTCATATTAAGTTCCAGATCACCCCCACCCACCCTGTGGTCATGACAGTAGGATGCTGAGCATCTCTCCTACTTTTTTATTACTTGGTTTTATCTACTCCACAGACATTGATGCAGGGTCAAATCTTTCCCATTTTATTTTATTTACATTTAAGTTAGTAGGATTGTTTGCATAACTAATGATACATGGAAGCAATCCCTGATAAAAAATAAACTATATCATTAACCTGACATTGTGTCCAGAGAAGATCTGCCTGCCTAGACCAAAGCCACTGATGTTAAACATCCTTTAGTGTAGAAAATATAATAAACATCAGGAAGGTTTGAGTTCAAGGGGAAATAGCTGGAATCAGGGTGTTTTAAGACAGTCATAAATTTCTGTGTATAAAACACCTGCAGTGTACGCAATTTCAGTGTACATCATTTCAGTTACCCCTTTCATGAACACAAAGGGTCACTCAGTCTGGACTGTGTAGCAGTTTTGTAATGTGACTGCTAATGTTTTGATACTTATTGATAACCAAAAATAGGAGTTCACATTGCTTTTGTATGCAGTGATGCAGTTTTGTGCTTAAGGCTATCATTGGCAGAGTAGGACTTAGCCTAAAGCAGAAGACTGAGAGTGCAGAGCTTGAAGTTTCCCTCAGCCAGTAGGAAATGTCAGGCATGGACATGACTTTTAAGGTATTCCCTTGCATCCTATCACCAGATACCTGAGAGAGGGAACAGCATTTTCCCCTCCACTCCCCACCATGAGAAAGTTTTAGATAGCAATGACCTCTCCTCTTCTCTAAGCTGAAAAAAACAAGTATTTTCAGCCACTCCTCATCACTGATGCCGTGTAGTCTTTACACCATTTCTGTTGTGCTCCTCTGGACACATTCCAATATTTGTTTATGGCTGGCCCTTTTTTCCACCAAGGCATATGGTTGGGTCATATTGAGCTTACCATAAACCAAAAATGCCATCTCCCTTCCCTCAGGGCTGCACTCCAGCCTCTTGCTCCCAGTCTATACATAAAAGAATGTTAGAATCATAGAGTCATAGAATAATTTAGGTTGGAAAAGACCTCTGAGACCATCAAGTTCAACCTTTAACCTAGCACCACCATGACCTCTTTTAACCCACGTCCCTAAGTGGCACATTAACACACTTTTTGACACTTTCAGGGATGATAATTCCACCACTTCCATAGGCAGCTTGTTTCAATGACTGACCACCCTTTCAGTGAAGAATATTAAGTTACTAAGATATGACTTTCCTTTCATGAACCCATGATGGCTTTGACTGTAGGTGCTTACACCCTTAGGTAGGCACTGAGTAGGGATTTTGAGGTTTTTTCCATGCAAAACACATCCGACAAGTGTTCAAAGGGACATGCCTGAGAAGTTTGTGCACAGAAATCCATTAAAATAGATTTTTAAGGCAAAGCTTTTCTTAACTTCATGACCATTCTTCCCATCCATTTAAGACTCTGTATCTGATTCTCCAGTTAATCACTGCAAACAGTTTTACAAGCGTAAATAAATTTGGCCTCAAAATGCTGCAGAGTCTAGCATCAGCAGGTCAAGGACCACAGGAGACCAACACCTTTGCAGTGAAATATAGTTCCTGCTGACTGTGCTGTAACCGCTAGACTGTGCTTCTGCATACAGCAATTTTGTACATGGATTTAAATTACAGAACTAGGTTTTACTGCAGCTTGTTAAGTGCTGATGACAAAGAAAAGAAGAATCTACCTCTGAAGAAGCTGCTGGGCTTTAAAAGAGGGTTCTCTTAGAAACACTGAATTTGAACATTTTTTCTAATTATAGATTGTTTTCTGAGTTTTACTTTCCTGCCCTTACATTTTACTATTAGGACATTTATATGAATGCCAGATCTTATTTTCTTAAGTGCATATCTGCTCTTGCTATTTATTCTCCTTTTGAAATCACGATCCTCTGTATTGTCATAGCACAATAATTTCTGTGGTGCCCAGCTGTGATGTCACATGCAGATGCTTATGATTTCCAGAGCTGGTTTGCTTTTAAATATAAAGTTCATCTCTTGTAAGCAAATATCTCTTGTCCACCTAAATGCTGCAATTAACTTCGGACAGAAGAATGTGAACAACACTGTATCTAGCCAGAATACTTAACAAAGGCTTCTGTGAGATAGCGGCAACTTTTTAATATTCTTTTAACATAGTTTGCTGAGGAGAATTTTGGTTCTAATTCTGGACTGTAAATACATTCTGTGCCAAATACATGAAAAGACCTTGTTTTAGAAGTTGATTTACAACGTGAAAGTTTTGTATCTTCATAAAATCTTGGGAGAGCCTTGGAGCTGTATTTTCTGCCTTGCTGTCTCTCCTGTAATAAGGACAAGTATTACATTTCCTTTGAGCATGTGGAGCTTTTAATCCACAGGCACTTGGGCCCTCTCTGGAAGAAGAGATGGAAGAGATGTTCCTTCAGTTCTTTCTTAACCAGTGGCTGCTCCTTGTAAGCAGCAAGAACAAAACCAGAAATTAAAAAAAACCCAAACTACAGGCTTTTTGCTTGTATTTCATTAGTTCTGCTGGCTTGGTGCCCATAAAAGAAAAAAACCTACTTTCTTAAGAAATTCAGGGTATTCATTAATGCTGCATTAGGGACTTCAGATGGAGGAGGTGCACTCTGCCAAAGACGCCTCCTCAGACAGCGGGTGCTTGAATGGCCAAGTGGGATTTGGCAGTGACCTCTGACCACAGCACAGAACCACAGGATGAGGCACTCAGTCAGGTCTTTTAGAAAAGAAAGCATAGACTTCAGCACAGAGGTCAACTTACTCATGTGTTCAGAAAAGAGAGAGCTTTTAAAATTAAAATAGCAAGGACAGTAATCTAGCAGGCTCAATAAATTTCAACACTGTGCTCTATCTTTCATAGTTACTCAAGCATCCTCCTGAAGCTCAGGTATGTGACACTGACTTTTAAAACACATGATAGAGATAACAGAATGAAGAGCAGAGAAAGAAGCCTTAAACAATGTGGGATACAATTATCTGGTATTTGCTGAGATTCTATCTCCTCTCCTCCTTTTAAAGGCTTTTCAGTGAGAATTACTTACCATAGTAAAAATAAGATGGTATTAGCCTAGGTGAGATCAGAAAGGAACATGAAGAATGAGCAGTATGTCAGAGGAGGAGAGCTAATAGCTCTGATCTGCTGATGTCAGTGTAAATTGCCCAGGGCCAGGATTTCAAACCAACTGTACTTGTCCTGCAAGTGAATTCCCTTTCCCCTCCTGAACTTGGTAGTCTTCAGCCCAGATCTGAAAGCTGTACTGAAAGCTGAAGGCTGCACATGGAAGATGTAGCTGGCAGGTACGGTATGTCTCCAAATCTGAGCAAGCTGATAAACAAAATAACCCTGCAAAACACAAACCAACCTCCCAAGGGCATGCCTTTGAATAAAGTAGTTAATGATAAGTAGCCTCCCCCACCTCCCCACTCCTCCTTTGTCCGTAGTTTGTTTAACCTCTGTATGCTGTCTATTGCAGGAGTGATTCGGGAGAGTTACCTGAAAGGTCATGATCAGCTGGTGCCAGTCACCCTGTTGGCCATTGCTGTTATTCTTGCTTTTGTCATGGGGGCCGTCTTTTCGGGAATCATAGTGTACTGCATCTGCGACCACCGCCGCAGAGACATGGCTGTTGTGCAAAGGAAGGAGAAGGAGCTGACCCACTCCCGCCGCGGCTCCATGAGCAGTGTTTCCAAGCTCAGTGGCCTCTTTGGGGATGCTCAGTCCAAGGAGCCAAAGCCTGAAGCTATCCTCACGCCTCTGATGCACAATGGCAAGCTGGCTACCCCAGGCAGCACTGCTAAGATGCTAATCAAAGCTGACCAGCACCATCTGGACCTGGCTGCCCTGCCAACCCCTGAGTCCACCCCAACCCTGCAACAAAAGAGAAAGCCCAGCCGAGGCAGTAGGGAATGGGAGAGAAACCAGAACCTCATCAATGCCTGCACAAAAGATATCCCCTCAATGGCCTCACCAGTGATCCCAACTGACCTGCCGCTCAGGGCTTCTCCCAGCCACATCCCCAGTGTTGTGGTCCTGCCCATAGCCCAGCAAGGCTACCAGCATGAGTACGTTGACCAGCCAAAAATGAGTGATGGGGCTCAGATGTCTGTGGAGGACCAGAATGCCACCCTTGAGTACAAAACTATCAAGGACCACCTCAGTAGCAAAAACCCCAGCCACGGAGTTAACCTGGTGGAAAATCTCGACAGCATGCCACCGAAAGTCCCGCAGCGGGAGGCGTCCCTGGGGCCCCCAGGCACCTCGCTGTCACAGAGCGGCCTGAGCAAGCGGCTGGAGATGCACTCTTCTGCTTACAATGTGGACTACAAGAGAAGCTACCCCACAAACTCCCTCACGAGAAGTCATCAGGCATCAACCCTCAAAAGAAACAACACTAACTCCTCCAACTCATCCCACCTCTCCCGCAATCAGAGCTTCGGCCGGGGGGACAACCCACCGCCGGCCCCGCAGCGAGTGGACTCCATACAGGTCCACGCTGCTCAGGCACAGGCTGTGACTGTATCCCGGCAGCCAAGTCTCACTGCCTACAACTCACTGACGAGGTCAGGCTTGAAACGCACGCCCTCGCTAAAGCCAGATGTACCTCCCAAACCTTCCTTTGCTCCGCTTTCCACGTCCATGAAGCCCAACGATGCATGTACATAATCAGAGGGGGGAGGGGGAGCGGGAGGAGGATGGCAATTACGCAGAAGTTGCCCTTGAAAGCCAGTGTTCTGCAACTGTTATCGTTCGCTCCTCTGAGAAGATAGTTGTTGCAAGCTGAAGATGTGTTGGATTTCTGCTCTCTGGGAAAAGTGGAATATTTTTTTAAACCCGAGCCATATGACCCATGGTTGAAGGTTTGCAATTGCAAGATTCACCCCCACAACCTCCCAGTTCTTTGCTCATAAGACTAACCCTCCATCACAAACATTGAGCCAAAAGCACACAGGTGAAAATGACTGTGACATTTCACCCCCTACCCCCAACTGCACAGTGCATTCCTGAACTGGGAAAGAGTGCTCTGAAAAGCAAAACAAATGTAAAAAACACACAAACATTAAAAAAGAAAAAAAAAATTTTAAAAAGAAGGAAAAAAAATTTTAAAAAATTGATAAAGCTAACGGGGACTTAATAATGGCAGAAGTTTACTATTAGCAGGTACTGTGAAATTATGCCCTTCAGTGTTACAGCCATTTAGTCACAGCAGTTAAATGCCGGGTTGGGCAAACTATGTCATAGATTTCTGCTACCCTTCTCTTTTAATGAATAACACGTGACTGTTAACATGAGTAACTCCTCTTATTTATTGTTCAATTTTTGTTTTTCCTAAGGAACTGACCTGCATTTCCATCCCGTGAGCAGCTTTTCAGAGAAGTACCTTGAAAATTATACCTATTTAACGTGAAACCCATTAACTGGAGTAATTAGAACTCTTTTATTTTTCCAAGAAATTCACTGAGTTAGATAAGTTGGAGCTGGATTTCTGAACTTTGTGCCTGGACTGCCTGGTTAGCTGAAAAAAAAAAAAAGGGGATATCTATTTAAGTCTCTCAGCTAATTAGCTGGCTGGGCCTCTGACCTAAGACAGCAGCAAATACCGCAAGTTCATAACTTCTAAAGCAGCTGCAAGCGAAACTTAAAAACTGCACATCTGTGCACCATTGCTATCAACATGGCTTTGTCAGTAGCTAATACTTTCTGTGAAGGCACCAGCTTGTGATGTGCCATCTCATTTCACCTTGCATGTGAGACGGCAAACAAAGTCCTCAAACAGTGTGAACTAGCTAATATGCCGGCTGTTACCATGCATAAATTATGGTCTTATCACACGGGTTTTTCGTGGGAATATATCTGTGAATAGCCTGTTTTCTTCCACATGTAAATTTGTGCCTTACACCCTCAGTTGTGTATATTTGTGAGCTGTAGTATGTAAAACCTTTTTCTTTTTCCCCTTTGAGTAATGCAAATATTTATTGATCCTTCCTCCTCCAAGCCCCTTCAAAAACTGGAGTAAAGACATTGAAAGAAGAATGTGGTGGTTATTGTCATAACCCCACATCCCTAAAGAAATTAGACTAGCACCATACCCTCCAATTTGACTTTCTAGCTGTGCCAAGTCCTCTCTCAAAACCACCCACAGGTGATGATGCTCCCAAGGCACCATGCTGGGGGTTCTGCCTTCCCCCACCTCCTGCTCCCCCTTTACAGCATGTCAGCATGGAGATCATTCTCACTGGCAGCAGGAAAATGACTAACACCCTTGTCCATGGAGCTGGTATGTCCCCTGGCTGAGGACAGCGCTGGTGAGAGGGGCGAAGCCCTGCAGAAAGCCCAGCCGCACATCCTGCAGCACGCAGGGCACGTGGAGCTAGGACAGGCAGGCAGGCTCCTGCTGTAGCTACCTGCTGCTCCAGAAGGATGCTGCATATACTTCTTTGGGGAAAAACGTGGGGTTTTTTTCCTTTGTTTCTTTGGTGTGACTGTGCATGTAGCTAGCGTGGGAGTGTGCGTGCGCACAGGTGTGTGCGTGTGTGTGCGCGCGCAGGTGTGTAAGTTCCTTTCCAGTCTTTCAGTTTATGCAAAAACGTAGCTGTGTTTTTAATCTGTTACAATAAC
>VYZQ01044273.1:10581-25725 GCA_013400655.1 Mystacornis crossleyi
TATATATATATATATATATATATATCTACTGAACAGTATGTTTGAGTAAGGTGGTTGTTTCTGTTTCAATTTGTTTTTTAAAATTTTATACTTCCATTTGGTTTTCAGGGTTTTGGTTTTGTTTCTGAATGATTGAAAAGACAGATTTTAAGTCCACTAGCTTATAGATGGTATATATAAAGTCTGGATGGTCTACACCAAAGTGTGTAACAAGGGTGCTTGCATGTTCTTTCATTTCATCATGGCTTCTTTTATGAAACAGTTTTGTTCACCCGTAGTGAACTATGCAGACTGGAGTAGATAGATCTGTATCCAAAGCAATGTTGTTGTTTTAATAAAAACAAACTGAAAACCCTTTGAAAACAGTAGGTAGCAAGGTAATTTTTTTAAAAGAACCAACTCACAACCTTTTTACCAAGCTCCAAACCCCTGAAGCAGGGTTCCCTTGATATTATCCCTAAAAGCGTTCTCCCAAAACATAGAGATGGATAATCATGGCAACAGCTTGTGCAGCGATCTGCCTTCACAATGTACACCGCAGTTACTGGGTTGACCTTGAAATGTTCATTTTGTATTCGGTGGGTCTTCTCTTTTCATCCTTTCCCAACCCCAGTTCCCTTCCACCCTCTGTTTTGAGGGGTTCATGAACCTATGTGTGCCTTTGCTTTCCACCCTTGCTATACACTGGTAGATGCAACAAATTCAGACGCTCATTTGTTGTAAAGTTGTAAAGTATTGTGATGTCACCAGTTTCCCTTCATTTCCACATCCCCCTAACATTTGATTCACAACTTAATGTCGGTGGTAAAAGAAAAAAAAAAGGGAGGAAAGAAAAAGAAAAAGGAGGAGAGATGGGAAATAAAAGCTCTTGATTACATATGGTAATAAAACCAGACTGTTCTACCTTGTTTCTTGTTTCCTGATTCTGTTGTTTCTATGATGATTTACCCTTTTCCATTAAAAAATACAAATAAATGCAATGCTGATCATTTAGATCAGGTTACAGTGAGGAAGAAGTTTGTTACTTTCTGCCTGTTACAGAAGATGGACTTTAGTGTAAGGTGCTGGTAATTAATTAAAAATTAAATCACACATTTTCTCTCCCTTCATATTTTGCATTTCCTTTTTATAAGCTTGTTCATCGTCAAATATTTATGACAGACTTGATAGTTTAAAAGAGCAAGGCTGGGATTTAAGAACACGTGGTCCACCACAATAGATCATCATACAGATGTGATTTTATCTCCAGACTTTACATAGTAATAACAGAGTACCCTGTATTTTCTTTCAGCAGGCATAAATCTGTTGTGCTTCACAGGCCTGATTTAGAGGATGTTGTCTGAGAGTTATTCTGCAAGAAAATAGTAGTAAACAAATAATAACAGAAGAATGTAAAATCTCCNCGCGCGCAGGTGTGTAAGTTCCTTTCCAGTCTTTCAGTTTATGCAAAAACGTAGCTGTGTTTTTAATCTGTTACAATAACTGTGTCAACATACTGTAGAAAAATGATGGGGATCGCTTCTAAGCTTTNGCAGCGATCTGCCTTCACAATGTACACCGCAGTTACTGGGTTGACCTTGAAATGTTCATTTTGTATTCGGTGGGTCTTCTCTTTTCATCCTTTCCCAACCCCAGTTCCCTTCCACCCTCTGTTTTGAGGGGTTCATGAACCTATGTGTGCCTTTGCTTTCCACCCTTGCTATACACTGGTAGATGCAACAAATTCAGACGCTCATTTGTTGTAAAGTTGTAAAGTATTGTGATGTCACCAGTTTCCCTTCATTTCCACATCCCCCTAACATTTGATTCACAACTTAATGTCGGTGGTAAAAGAAAAAAAAAAGGCAGGAAAGAAAAAGAAAAAGGAGGAGAGATGGGAAATAAAAGCTCTTGATTACATATGGTAATAAAACCAGACTGTTCTACCTTGTTTCTTGTTTCCTGATTCTGTTGTTTCTATGATGATTTACCCTTTTCCATTAAAAAATACAAATAAATGCAATGCTGATCATTTAGATCAGGTTACAGTGAGGAAGAAGTTTGTTACTTTCTGCCTGTTAACAGAAGATGGACTTTAGTGTAAGGTGCTGGTAATTAATTAAAAATTAAATCACACATTTTCTCTCCCTTCATATTTTGCATTTCCTTTTTATAAGCTTGTTCATCGTCAAATATTTATGACAGACTTGATAGTTTAAAAGAGCAAGGCTGGGATTTAAGAACACGTGGTCCACCACAATAGATCATCATACAGATGTGATTTTATCTCCAGACTTTACATAGTAATAACAGAGTACCCTGTATTTTCTTTCAGCAGGCATAAATCTGTTGTGCTTCACAGGCCTGATTTAGAGGATGTTGTCTGAGAGTTATTCTGCAAGAAAATAGTAGTAAACAAATAATAACAGAAGAATGTAAAATCTCCCTAGTCCTGAGATTCGTTAAAACATACGTGAGTTCTACACCTTGATTTTGTGTAAATGGGATCACTTATGCCCAGCCATTAACTATGGTACCAATTTACATTGGTTATGTCCATTACTAGGCTTAGTGGACTTGTTTTGTGAGAGGGGTAGGCATTGTGACAATGTGACCCCATAGAAACAAGGGATCTAATCCAGTAACTTACCCTTGCTCAGATCACATATGGGCTTTTCTGCCCTGCCAGTACACCCTGTTCAGGACCTATTGCCTTCTTGATGTGGCACGCAAATGCAGAGCATTGCAGACATCATTTTTCAGTGCCTTGCCCACATACTTGCCTTGTTTTTTCTCAGTGCGAGCTCACTTCAAGCTGGGCACAGTGGCCTGCAGATGTGTGGTGTGCATGCAGGGAGGATGTCTGCCAGGACTGGGATGTGCCCCTAGTAATGCTGAGGGATTCTCCAGCCTGGGAACTGAGGGCACTGTACAGTCACACAGTGCTCCTCTCTGCTCCATTTGACCTGCATGCTTCCAGAGCTGTAGCAAATGGGAAAGCAAAAGCTCTCCAGGTGCTTGGGGACCTGTATCATTTTCAGTTCTGCAGCCAATCCTTTGTGAAATTCCTTTGTCTATAGTTGTCTAAAATGCTTCATGTAAGGAGCACCTACAAAAGCTATTCAAAGATTAATATACCTCTATTTTAAAATTAATATAAATGTTCCTCTGTAAACAGTGATAAACCCAGAGAAAAGGGCCCAAGAATGCCCAGCAGCGGTGCTGGATGTCTTGTTTTGCATAGCTCGTCCATCTCTTGCCAGTGAAAGGAAAGTCCATGTAAAACATGAAGGAGGGTCAGCAAGAAGGTGCCCTGATTCACAAGCCATTTGGGGTCTGTAACTGCTCTGCTCATATGTCCAGAATCTTCTGCCAAAGGGAGGTTTGAACTTTGCCCCTTAAAGCACTATTCCCTTCCAGCGTTTCCCCAAAGGTGCACTTCAAGATGGCATGCACAGAATCTCTGACAGGGACCTGTCTTACCATCTGCTGGGCAGGAGGGATCAAGAGAGGAACTGAAGGAAACACGTTGCCCTGGTGGGGTCTTGGCCAGCCAAGCAGAGTGCAGGTACCCACAGCAGCACCCTGCCAGGGAATGGTCCCTCCACTGAGAACCCACAGCTCCCCACCCAGAAGAGGCAGTGCCACTGTGGTGGCTTTTGATGGGAGGAGACCACTGAGCTACTCACTCTCTGTTTGTATCATGAGATCTGTCCCCTACAGGGGCTGCTGGTGCCACACTGCAGAAGCTCCCTGGGGCTGAACAGGACAAACAGGAAAGCCAGGAGATAGCAAGGATGCTTTGAGCGCTTCACTCAAGTTAGTGTCATGTTATTCATCATATTAATGGTACTCACGTTGACCTCATTTAGCATGTCATCGAGGATGCATGGAAGTTCCTTTCCTATCAGCATTAATTTGCATACATATTTTTACACAAAATGGAACCCAGCTGAATGACTCAAAACAATGGGTCTCTGTAAATAAATCTTGGTCCACTGCCCAGTTCTTCCCCACTCCCTCCAACAGACTCAAGAGTGTGATTCAAAGAGAAGTGCAAGTCCTGCCCCACTGCAGCTCTACATCAGGGAATATTTTGCACCTGAAAGCTCCTCATATGAAGAAAAGGTTAGGCAATTGGGAAAAGCATGCTCAATTCAGTGCACTTTGCTGCTAGCAGGATGGCAATAAACACGGCTGATCTGCATGGAAAGGGTTGCCAGAATAAAGTGCCATAACAGTAATGCATCAGCACTAACAGCAACACATGGTCCAGAGCAATTTTGGGGATGCAATTCCAGATCATTCTTCTGCCACAGAATTAGCAGGATGTTCTCTTGCTGGATTAGGCATAGATTTTTGCTCCCTAAAACTTGTTTAAAACAATGTGGAGGAGCTCAAGTGGTAGTCTTATCCACCCCACTGCACTGAGGCAAAATCAAGCAAACCTAACCCATTCTTGATGATCAATTGTCTAACCCTTTCCTTGTAAACATATTTTAGTCTAAGCAGTGAAAGTCACCCAAGGGATCAACATCAAGCATTTCAGAGTGTCTAAAGAAAATAATAAGCTAAGAAAGTCGGTTGGACTGGCTTAGTTAAGGCCAGTTTTCTATTTATCCAATTAAAGTTAATTTCCCAGTAGTATGACACCTGGTCCAAGGAACAAGTGTTAGAAAGACACATTGTGTGTGTAAAATTCATATGCTTCCTGCTGATGCATGTGTCTGCTAATGAGTCTCTAAGTAGCCTTTTTATTACTTTTTTCCCTTTCTTTTAAAAAGTGGAGGTACTTTTCAGAACAAGTACTAAGTCCATCATCACATGCCTTGTGCAGCACAATGCTGTGTTAGACATCTTTGTATGAATTGAAACAGGTAAATAGTCATTTATCCCCTGACTGTAATTTAAACAGTGTAAGTCAGTAGGGAAAGGCTATAATTGGAGTCAGAGTAAGTGAGGTGAAAATTGCTAGGTGGCAGTACCATCTGCATCTTGTTTTAATTAGCCAAGCTTATTGTCAGAATATAAAACTTTCTGCTATTCAAGTCCCTGGCTTATTTCAGCCATCAGTCCAAAGTGACTGCCACGTGTCTGGGTAAGCACAATTACTGATCGGCAAAGGAGAATTATCCTCCCCACTGATCTGGCTAACAGTTACCATGTCTAGGAGTAGGGGCAAAAATATGACTAACCAAGATCATTGTCACATCTGCTTAGTGTTTCATGACAAACTGTATTAAGACTAACAGAACCACTGTTAATTCAATTAGATCAGTGTTTTCCTTTGCTGGCTGTGATGCATTTGGAAGACCAGCAACTGTATGCAGAGCATGGCAGGCAGTCCACTGCAAGGAATAATAGCATCATAAATAATATATTAAGAAGAAGACAAATCTAGCATGCTGCAGTCAAAGCACATCAGCCTTATAGATGAATCCTGCAATATCACAAGAAGCTGGAGGAGGAAAAAAGTAGCTAAGACAGGAAATTATAGCAACTGTAAATGACAGGGACTACAGGAGGGAGCAAAACTCATTAGGTCAGCTCTTTAAGCAAAGTGCTGGGGAAGCACAGGACAGCCTGCTGGCAGCCGTGGCAGCCCTGTGAGCCCTCACATTTATCCTCCTTAAAGTGGAATAGCAGACATGGAGCGCTGGATTTAAAGGGAGATGATAAATAACGGACGGTAACTAGCAAGGACCCCTGGAAACCCATCTCTTTCTCTGGCCTGCAAGCCCTGCCCTAGTATTCAGGGCTTTCACCCTCTCTGCAGAGCGGGACTGGGATGGCTGCACCCTCCAGAGCAAGCAGGCTGCCCCTCCTACACAGCAAACCCCCCAGCAGTACCAGCTGAGAACCTGCCCTGTTTGGGGGAAGCACCTTGCCCAGCCTGCGGGAGTGACTGGCACAGGTAGTTGAGGCAGATGAGCCCTTCGTTCCAGCCTGCTGGATCTGGACTAGCAGGTGGCACACATCAGCCCGTGGGCACCACCACACCATGGCCTGCATCGGGGAGTGAGAGACGGGATTGTGGAAATCCTGTTCAAGCCTCTTCTGTGTTCAAAGGAACAGAAACCAAAATGTACTTTTGCTTCAGCAAACACGCCAGTAAAAAGGTGCTGATAAGAGCTTCCTAAAGCAATTTCTGCCTTTTGCGGGGGAGGGGGGGGGCGGGTTTCTTTGTGGTTTTTTAAATATATATACAGTCTTGCTGCTAGACAAAGACACTCCATGTCAGGAAAAAAGAGAAAAAGACAACTAGAATATTTTGTTTCTCTGACTTTTGGAAATTATGACATAATCTTATCAATTCTCAACAAATACAATCTAAAGTGTTCAGACTGCTGATAGAAATATTGCTTCTTATGGTGCAGCAAACTGCAGATTGAGCTTTCATTAAAAGCTGCATAAATTGTCTGTGAAGCAGCCTTTTACAAGATATGGTGGTTCAAACATTTTTACAAAGAGCAGGAGACAAAGAGTTCCTTTTACACTAAAATGGTTTCCTAGGTAACACTGCAAAATGTAACATGATACCTCTTTGTGGAAGTTCAAGGACTTGTATGCGCTAGTTTGTGTTTCTCCTGACCCTCTTTTTTTTCACTTTTCTTGGTGTGGTGTATGGTATAAAATTGGTCTCTGGCTAATTTTACCTTTTGATGGTATCACAAGAACAGAATAGGCCCGTACTACAGCAACCCACAGTCTGAAGGACATTTTCCTCTTTGATAATCAAATCTCTTCTCTAAACAAAAAAGAAAAATGTTGATAGAAACCAAGTCTTTTTATCCGTAGCACTGTGGTTTCACAATAAGAAAAAAACAATGACAAAATGCTCAGAGCCAAACTTCAGGTTTTAGACAGTCCTTATGCCTGACCCAGTGCATTTTCTGATCTGTGTGAAGCCTATACTACACAACAAAAATTTGTGGGATTAAAGCAGATATCCACAGACTGCAAAGCTATTCAAAGCTATTCAGACATCTGGACATGTGTCTGATCTTCCTTAATTAAAGGCTAATAATCCACCCATCTGAGACAAGCACTTCCCTATGTGCAAGCAGTGTGTCCCCAGAAATACAGAGTTCTTAACTGGGACAACTCAGCTGTTTATCCAGACAATAGGTAACTGAATTTACCTGGCTGCATGCCCTTTCATTATCTGTTCTGCTCTCAGAGATGCTGATAGTGACATAGTGTTAAGTGCACTTCCTGTGCATGTTAAAAGACGGCAGAAATGTCAGTGTATAAATTCTTTCCCCAGCCATAGCTGTTCTCAACACCTCAATATGATGAAGTCCTTAGCTAGACAATACATGACCCTGTGCAGTGCTGCTACTGTGTCTTTCATCCTCCCATCTGCGACCCAGGCACTCGGACCCTTGCAATTCTGCCCAGCACCATGTCCAGTCTCAAAAGCATACTGGCCCGAGTGCAGAAGCACTACCACACTGCATACAAGGCAGCAGAGCCAGACAGACAGGGCCAAAGCCCCAGTATGGCTCAGAGCAAAGGCACACCCCATTTCTTGCAGGATATTTTACAAGCAGTTGCTTTGCAACAGACCATTGGCTGGGAATATGATTTAGGTCCTAGGGCTCCATTTGCCCAGTTTGGAGAAAGGGCAAGCAGGTATTTCAGACATAGTTGCACTTAATTTAAGCAGAGCATCATTCACAGATGACAGGGGCAGCACTGGTTGTCCCCATCAACCTCAGCCAGCAAACCTCCCCATGTTCACCAAACTGTCTCTTTGGAAAGCACACACCAAGTGCACCAATCCTTACTGCTGCCTCCCCACTCCAGCTGCTCAGTTTTACTACCTTTATTGTCTTCTCCAGCCACCTAGAAACAGAGACTAGACAAGAGTAAGGGAATAAAGGTAGGCATTTATTTGCAGGGCCTTCAAGGTTCACCCTAGGGAGCCAGAGGCTGCTTCCATAAAATGGACCCCAAGATGGACGACTGGTCACGAGTTCTTTACACTGTTAATGGTTTGGTCCATTTGCATATCAGCATAAATTCACCAATTAAAACTTTAGCTCTCTTCGATTTCTCCACCTCTCTCCTGGTCCTAGTTTCCACCTTTAGGCCTCAAACAGCCCAAGTGTCCTTGAATAGCAAGCTCAGGGAAGCTTTGTTGTGTCTATCTGGCCTGAGAGAGCAGCTAACAAGATATAAGAGACTTCAGAGTTACACACTGGGCAATATAGGATTTTAAAAATAAAGAAGTTAAAACCTAAGGCATCACCTTGTTGTGGAGGATGGTCCTTTGTTCCTCAAGCAAAGTCTGGGACAGTGACAAGCTGGAGTGTGCATGGTGATGTATTTGTCTCTGGTCCTGGGAAAGGTCCCTGGAGAATTTCTGTGCTGCAGGTAACTGATAAATGGGGAAAACTCACAGAACAGCGTCCTGAGCACATGGGTATTTCTGTTTCAAGCAAAAAGAACCAGGAACAAAACTGAACCTTCCCATGGCATGGAAGAAGAATAAGAAGAGAAGCTGCTGGTGTGAGAGCAGGAAGGAAAGCTCATTTCTATAAGCACAGGATAGTACAAGCAGCAGGTGAGCTCAGAGCTGACATTTACTGTTAGTGCAGAAATGTGAACTTTGGTGAACTCCTGAATTTGTCAGGTAGTGCAGAGAGCAGCATTTGGATCCAGATGTGCACTCTGGAAGAACTGGAGTGCATTCCTGCTAGCAACACAAATGCTGACCCAGGGAAACACTTGACTTGAAGCACAATTTCATCCAGTGAGCTCCCTGTTTTAAAACCAGGACAGAATGACAGCTTTTCTGGGCAGGGCCCATCCTGAAGAAACCGCATTGCCAACCACATTAAGAATGGTGCTGAGCTCCTTCCAAACTAACCCAGTCCAGACAGCACTTGTTACTCTACAAGAACAACTGGCCTCCAAGCCAATAAATTTGAAGGAGCTACCTGACAGAGCTGAACATAAGGCATAAGGCCATGCCATCCCTATGAAGGCAAATTGCAGACTCAGGGCCGGCTTCCACTCTCCTTGTTCATGTCCCACTAACTGTGGATGTATCGGTTACTCTGTGTGGCATCCCATCTCAGTAGCTGTACTCACGGGAGTGTTGGAAACACCGAGGACAAAGGAATAGGGCTTGGCTGTTGCCCCCTGTAGCACTGTTTTATTCATCCTCTGCTGTACTGGCTCTGTTGTACTAATAGGATTAAAAGGCATTTAATTGAGATTTCATGTTTGAGATCACCAGGTAATTAAGCCCACATTGATGCACTACAGTTATATAAACACTTTCTCAACAGAAATGCATCTTAGACACTTCCTTACTGTCCTAAACACTTTATTCAGAGTGCCCTGTCACCAAAGATTTAAATAATTCACATCTCCATTCAGAGAGCTCTCCTTTAGTGTAACTTGTGTGTTTAAATATCTCATAATTCTAGTACACCTGTATTTAGAGTTTAAAAACCCTATGCAGACAAACACACTTACTTATATAAGCCATACCAAATAATAGTCAGTGAAGGGAAACCTGAAGGGGCTTTCTGAAATGGAGAAGTCTTGAGCTGAACAGGCTGCAGTTCTGCTTCTCTCTCCCAGTGTAACCAGATTAACATAGAGATTGTTTAGATGGTTCAGTCTGACTCATAATTACAGGTGATACAAGATCTCACTTGATACACAGAATATGAATGCATTAGGCTGACTGGCAGAAAACTAAGTAGTCTCCAGAGTATTTGCTTTTAAATGAGCATGCCATTTTGTATAAAAAATTCAACTCAATAGTGGTTTTTTTGTTCATCTTAATTTTTGAATGAAAGTACAAAAAGCAGGTCTACCTGAAGATTGAACTACTAGCTGCTCTAATGATGGAAAGGACTTTACTTATAGTTAGAGTTGGTCTAAAAGCAATAAAAACTAATTTTCCATCTTTGGATTCTGTGACTATGTCATATAAGAGAAAGGACAAACTCTCCCCTGACCTAGATAAAGATGGATGTGGCCTTCCCCCATTGCTTTAATGATAGAAATGAAAAGCTGCCCCACTAGCTCAGATCATCCAGGCAGTGCTTTAGATGGATTTGGTATGTCTTTGGGACCTTCACCTCATGAGAAGGTGAACACCTGAGAGCCACTGCCATTTCTGTGGCTGGCACTGCAAAACACAGGTGCTGTGGGAGCTGCAGGAAGGATCATTACTTACAAGGATCAGCCAGTGGCCAGGATGCTCCCAGTCCTCTGTGGTGGTTACACAAAACTGGTTTTTGCTCCCTTCCAGCCCCAAAGTCTGTCTGCATCCACAGATCATTTAACCTGATTTGGAGAACGCAGGTAACCTTCATGTATTTCAAAATGGGTTTGATTCAGGCTGTTCCTTTTTAACGGAAGAAAATCCTTCTTTACTCTCTCCTTTCCCTCTTATCTTGCTATGTGCCCTACTGGGACTGCTTTGATGCAGGAGAATAGGCTGGATGACCCATTTTACAAGCAGGCAAAGTGAGGATTGAAGCCGTTTTGTCCCAGGCTACCTGCAAACCAACAGCAGGGACAAGGGCAGTCACAAGGTCCCAGGTCACTGTCACATACATTCTCCTCTGAACTGCCCAGCATAACTGGCAGGTTTGAGGACAGGCACAACTCCAGGAGCCTGGAGAGTCTGGTGGTAGAAAAAAAGAATAAAAGGAAAGGGGATTGAATGGAAAAGAATTCTCTTTTGTGAAGAAATTCCAAACAAGGCAGGCACATGGGTATTCCTGTTTCAAGCAAAAAGAACCAGGAACAAAACTGAACCTTCGCATGGCATGGAAGAGGAATAAGAAGAGAAGCTGCTGGTGTGAGAGCTGGAAGGAAGGCAGCCTGCTGCCACAGGGGGTGAGGGCCATGGGTCATCTGTTCCAGGGAGGGGTCTACAGAGCCCCCCATGCCTTCTCCGGTGAGGTGCATTTCCACATGCAGCTACAGGCAGGGCACGAGCTGAACCACCACTTCACACCAGCCCCACATGCCCCACAGCTCGTGCCCTGCCCTTGGCACTGCCTGGGTGCTCACAGCACATCCTGCTGCCAAGGCACAGGCAGGCACATGGGATGCCTCCAGCACCAAGGAACTTCTGCTTTCAGAAATGCTCCTACGGCGAATTGATCATAAAACTCCAACTTTACTAATTGATTGATTGATTGACTGATTGATTGACAGACATACATCTAAAAATATATGCAGTAACATAAATATTCATGTGGTATACATATATGATATGTAAGCTATATTAAACTTATATTAAATATACTTTCTATCTATTAAAAAGAATACTCATCTTGAGATTATGTGACAAATTAACTGTGAATATTCAGCTCTTGGAACAGTAACTTGTAACCTGTTCACAGCAGGGGGGGTTTGCAATGCTGCCCCAGTCCACTGCATCCTGGCTGTGGTGGATGCGAGGAGGGGACTCCCTTCCCAAGAAAAAGCGCTGCTGCTGGGGCGAGGCACAGCAAGGTGCCCAGTAGTCTCAGAGACCTCACCTCTCCCTCAGAAATGAAGTGTGAAGGGCAGAGTCACAGGCGCAAGCAATGTCAAGGGTTGGGGGACTTGCAGCAGCAGGCTCTTCAATGAGTAGAGTAGGAGTAGAGAGTGTTAGAAAATCTGCTACCTTCCCACAAAAAAAAAAAAAAAAAAAACACTTTATGCAACTAAATTGAAGTAATTTAAGAGAAATTGTGTGGTTTCAGTCATGTAGCTAATTAAAGGTTACCTCACTTAAAGGAAAAATAATAGTGTAACATTTAGAGCAATAAAAATGATGAGTGATATGTTTCCAAATTGTGCCAAAGACAAACAATCCACAGAGCCAGAAAAGTTTTTTACCCTGCTCCTCTGGGGAATGAGGACTGCAGGCAACCAGCTGCCTTCTGCCCAGGGGGCTGATGCTGGCCAGAAGCAATTAAACACTCGAATGTAATTGGGTCTTGGTGAAGATACCTCTTCAATCAGTCATCAGCTGTACTGTGGCTGTCAAAGCAGCTTGATGTTCTTCATTTAGCCTTTCTCTCCATCTATTTGTGGAGGGTTTGTATGTGTTTATTTTTATTTTAAGTGGAAGCTAGTGCCAGCTACTACCTACAGCTTTTTAGCTGCTGTCCCTTTCCCAGGGCCGTTTTGTGCTCCTGGCTAGAGAGTGGAGGGAAGGTCCAGAAGAATGGGACCCTGAAGTCAACAGCATGACCACTATATGTATATGGCAATGACTTTCTTTTCCTGTTCTCTTTTCCTGTTCTCTTTTCCTGTCATGTGTGCCTCTCGGCACTGGCATGGGGGAGGAGGGTTCTTGCCATCTCTGACCAGCAGCTCTGCCAAGGAGGCCTGGAAGGTCTTCAATCCCAGCAACTTGGAGTTGAACCACATCCTTTTCCTCCTTCCTCTTGTCTCAGGATGTTTTCAGTCCCTTCTGTGACCGTGTCTGTGCCAGAGAGGAAGCACTGGAGAACTGAAACACCCCTCAACACAGGTTAGCCAAACTCTTCCGAGCAGCAGCATGGATTGGCCAAGATAAACCCAGGTCCCCAGGCCACATAATGAAGTCACCATTATTTAACATATATTTGTGCGTGTTACAGAAACCGGATGTATTCACAGGCTCACAGGACAGCTGAAGATGGAAGGCACCTGTACATGCCATCCCATCCAACTCCCCTGTTCAAGCAGTGTCAGCTAGAGGTGGCTGCCCAGGGCCACGTCCACTTGAGTTTCAAGTATTTCCATGGATGGAAACACCACACCCGGTTTCAGCAACCTATTCTAGCATTAGAATGCCTCCACAGTAAAATATAGTTTCTTATGTTTAAGCTGAATTTCCTGTATTTCAGTGTGTGCCCATTGGTGCTTGTCCTCTCACTGCATACCACTGAAAAGAGCCTGGCCCCCTACCATCAGGTATTTGTATATTTTTACGTGGGTTTATTAATACCCTATGTGTTTACAATAAAAATGAAAGCAGACTTCTGTAACTGAAGCAAGAATTGAGCCAAATAACACATAAAGAAAGAGAGGCAAACTGCCAGGAAAGCAAAAGTGGAATGCATAGCTACATGGTAAAATAAGCTTGTCTGTCTGCATATAAGACCATCAAGATTTGTTGTCTGATGCTACCAAACTCACTCAGATCATGTGTTTTCATATCTCCTAAAGTGTGTGTTTCAGTCTGTGTTAAAAGGATTTTTACCAGCCTAACACCACCTTAATCCCCCACTACATTCCAAAATCTTGCACTGCTGCAAAGTATATCTGATACTTCAAAATGAGAAGGTGTTCGAGGCTTTCAGATGGGGCAGAGAGGAGCTGCCTCACCACGGCTACACAGCCCCCTGCTCGTGGCACTTCCACAGCAGCATCAGTTCAAAACATCCACCTGGCTAAGGCCACTGTGCTTCTGCTGGACAAAGCCTGGTGACACATAAACAGCAGCAAACAGCCTCTTGCAGTGGAAAATATTAGACAGCCCTTAGCACAAGTACACATTTACCCACATCCTACTGTGTCCATTAATGCAGGTAATGTTACTGCAATTAAAACCCATGCATTTTCCAAGAAACCACAGTTAACCCAACTTTTTAGAATAGCATATCAGAATAATATCTCAGATGCCACTATGTGGTAGGTGCTGGTGAGTAACAATGTTTTTAACGGTAAGTACTTCATGTAACATTCTATTTTGAAGGGCTTTGTGCATTAAGGTATTTTCCTTCTGAATAGTTCCATTTAATTTCTTAGTTTTCATTTAATTCAGTGTGAAGTAGTAGCATGCACAAGCCAGAGTCAGGTGATTTTATTATCCTCCAGGTAAAGGATTACAGTAAAATAGTCACAGAATCTCACTGAAGGCCATTAGGAATTTTTTGGACCTGTTTTGAACCCACGTTCATAGCTACATCCACCACATTGCCACTTGAACTTCTAGTGTATTTACCATCAGCTAAAGGACATTTCTACAGGATACAGCAGCACCCAGTGAGACCAGTCCTTCTGGGTAGTGGACACTGCTGGACAGTACCATGCTTTGAGTCTCAGACTTCTCCTCTCTGTTTCTTTATGCCTTATTAAAGCCTAAACTGCCATAAGTTGAAAGGGCTTTTGGAAATTTTAGCTGCAAAAGCTCATACACTTACCTCTCTATTCTAATCTAATATGTCCGTGTATACCTTGGATGATGGAAAGAAATAATGTAATCTATAAACCAAAATGAAACTCCAGAGGAGACTGAGGTTATAGTGGCTCTGATTTCCGTGGTCATCCATTATTTGTTTTGCATTTTGGGGAAGAAGGCTTTACAGACAACTTCTTATTTATTGGTAACATATAAAAGAAAAATATTTCCGGGTGAGCCTAATCACAGAGTTGCTGCTTTATAGAGGTAAAACCTCTTCAGATT
Source organism: Mystacornis crossleyi (assembly GCA_013400655.1). Taxonomy (NCBI): domain Eukaryota; kingdom Metazoa; phylum Chordata; class Aves; order Passeriformes; family Timaliidae; genus Mystacornis; species Mystacornis crossleyi. The sequence goes on from VYZQ01044273.1 coordinate 24,983, forward strand.
ACTGCTTTATAGAGGTAAAACCCCTTCAGCTAGCAGAGTACTGAGCAGGAGGACAAATATCCACCATGTGCAGTAGGCCTTACAAACACTGTGGGCTATAAATGCCAGTCAAGTAGGTATTTTCTTAACAAATAAAATAATTATTCTGCCTAAAATTTTGTATTTCCTCAAAAAGATTACAAGGAAGACGGACACTAAGTTATCTATTTTTATGTCCCACTTTCTCACAGACTCCCTTTTTTTCCGTTATAGATAAAACAATTCATTCTTCTAGGAATGCAATTTCTGCCTCTTTATGAACATGCAAAATGACTTTGTTGTAATAAGACATTATTCTGCTTATATCATTTATTGACATCTCTGAAGTCTTTTAAGAACCACGGATGAAAGGTGCTATGAAAGTGCCAAGTACATGATAAATTATTAAATATTTCTTCAAAATCTGCTTGCTCAGTCTTCATTTCATCTGCTGATGCCAGATTTCAGAATGAGATATGCAAAAGTCCTTTATGAAACTTTCCCCTCTTCAGCATCCTGCCTGTGCTGTGCAGGATCAGGCAGAATCAGAAGGAATCAGAATCTTTGCTGTTTTCTGCAAGGAACTGCACACTTCCCTGGGTCACCTGACACTGCTCTGCACCTGAGAAACTTTGCAGACCACTTGCCTTTCAACTTGAATTTGAAAAAGAAAAGAAGGAAGGAAGGAAGGAAGGAAGGAAGGAAGGAAGGTAGGAATGAAGGAA
>VYZQ01044274.1:0-13819 GCA_013400655.1 Mystacornis crossleyi
TTCCTTTTTGCAGGAGGTTTTGGAGCTGTGCAAATTCATCTCCTTCTGAAATGCCATCTCTCCATTTCCTGAGGCTCTTGTGAGAGAGATTTCAGCAGGGTCCTGTTCCACACCTTCAGCTTCCGCTGCCCCATACTGCTACCAGCATTGCTGAGGGATCTACCACTGTTAGTTTACACCACCAGTTTCTTCATCTGCAGGTAAAAATGCCTTTTCATGGCAAAATGAGACTCTCCGTGTCTCGGCTTGTCCGTCAGCGTCATCTTTTTTTATGTTTACTGTCAATACTGTTGTTCCAGTTGTTGGTCTGGCAACGGGAGCCTCAGTCTTGGGGTTTAACTTTCTCCTTTCTTCTTTTCCTCTTTAGTCAACACTACGCTGACCCAAGCAATGTTTCATTAACCTGTTGTGAATGCCTTCTAATCTTTTTTTTAATCACCTTTTTTCAAGAATGAAGCTCTACGAAGGAGTTAAGCATTTCTCATTCAAACACAATTATTTGTGCTACAGTATTTGCATGCCAACCCAAAGGGGATTTGTTGTTAACGCTGAAGAACTCTCACTTGAATGTACTTTAAATACCTAAACTGGTATTTCAACAACTAACATCATATAAACTGATGAACACACGGGACAAGGAGGCAAGACATCGCCCCAAGGTAACAGAGCATACAGGTAATTTAATTATTTCAGGAGTTTGGGTCTGATAACTGTTCCTTGAGGGACCTGAGAGAATGGATGAGGAATCCCCTGAATATTTATTTCTCAGAAAATCCGCAGTCTCTGCAGAACCAGAAGAGGTGAAAAGGGCAAACATAACTGATGAAAATGGAAGAGTGGGACAGGAAAACCGGATTAAATATTCATACTACTGGTACCACCCAGATGCCAGAAAAAAACCCCACATCAATAACCAGGCAACAGATTTGTCTAGAGGAAACCAAGAAAAACCAAATAAGCCACCTTTTGTCATGATTCCATGAACCTTGTTACTCTTAGAAAATACAATGGCTTAATTGTAGCATTTAATGCCACTTCATGTAACATTCCAAACAAACTCTAGAACAAAATAGTATGAATTTCTCATAAACTTCCAGAGATATGGATCCTATTGGGTATTTATTTGTGTCTCCTCCTATACTAAATCCTCCTAAACTCCTAAAGAATCTCTCAAGTAAGTTTTAACATGTGTTTTTCAACATTTTAATAATTAGATTGTGATAACTTTCGCTTGGTTGCAAGTATTTTCCCGAAGAAAACTGATGAAGGGATGAAGTCTGCATATTAAATCTGCACAAAATAATCCTCAAATAACTGTTGGTTAAAAAGAGCAAACTGAAAATTATTTTTGCATTTTGAAAGAAAAATAACAGGGATGAGAGACCTACTTCTCTTTGGCAGGACAGAACAAGTTTCACAAAGAGAGGGACGGGGTTCGTGGTTGGAGATAAAGGAGTGTAGGGTTGGATGGTGGCTCACAAGTTTAACATTTTGTAACAAAAAAAGAGATAACACTATCATGGGATATCTAAAAATGCGTTCTAAGAAACAAGCGAAATAATCCTGCTGCTCTGCTGGACGAGCTCCACTGGAATTTTGTGCAGAACTTTAAGAAGGGAGAGAAAAAAGAACAATCAAAGTTCGGGAAAAAAAAAAAACAAAAACCTAACTTGAAAGGAACGACTGAAATTTGGAATAATTTCTTTGAAACATTTCCTAGACATAATATCTTGGGAAAGGCCAAGGCTCAGGAAGGTCTGGAGACAAAACACTGTGAATTTGCTTTTGAGCTCTTCACTGGAGAAATGAAAGGTCATGATCACAATCTCCACGTGGTGCTGCACCCAACGGAAAAGCTGTGTATTTTTTATTGTACTTATGCACTGAATGCTTGTCCTTTGCCTGCAACCTGTAGCTTTTCAGAGTTTTCCACATCATCACATGCCCACCACTCTGACTTGTAGTTACTTGCTGAGATAATTATTTCACTTGACAAATCTTTTTAATAAAAGGAACGTATTTATTAATCAATGGGCATTAATATCTTCTCACAATTTATTATCATGGAATGAATGGGAATAGGCCTCTAACGTCTGAAGGTGTTCAAAGTACATCCCATCTGTCCTCCAAGGGATGATCCAAAAAGGGTAGGTCAAGGGTCCTGTTACATGTTTGACATACTCAAACAAATGTCTCTTGACACTCAGAGGTGTCTGAATCAGTACTGGAGAGATAGAATTAGACACACGAATCATTTCCATTGACAACACAGTTTTAGCTAAAGAACAGTTTTATTTAAATCTGTTAATTTCATTTTATTTACATCTCATTTAAAAAAAATCCGTGATCATTTAATGAAACCTCAATTATATAAATTGTTCTTTGTAGCACAGGTAGCACAACAGCACAGAGTAAAACCACAATTAACATCTTTCATGAAAGTCACTGTCGTGCAGAAGGGGCGCTTCAGCAGCAGTCTGCATTCCTCAGGTCTGCAACATTTTGGTGGCAAAGGACCAAACCGGGTAGGCAGATCACAAATCATGGAATGTTTTGTGTTGGAAGGCACCTTAAAGCTCATCCCACCCCGCCCCTGCCATGGGCAGGGACACCTCCTGCTGTTCCAGGCTGCTCCAAGCCCCGATGTCCAGCCTGGCCTTGGACGATTCCAGGGATTCAGGGGCAGCCACAACTGCTCTGGGCACCCTGTGCCACGGCCTCAGCACCAGCCCCTGGCCTGGTTGAAGCTCTTGAGATCCCCACGGGCCACTCCCGGAGATGTCCCGGTCCCTCTGGATGCCATCCTGTCCCTCAGGGGTGTCCCTGCACCCTCAGCCTGGTGTCATCTGCAGACTGCTGGGGTTGCCCTGGATGCCTCTGTCTGTGCCACTGAGGCAGAATTAAATCAGGCTGGGGCCACCACGGAGCCCTGAGGGACACCACTGGTCACTGAATGCCACCTGTGACTTGATGAGCTGGCGCTGCAGAATCAGTGCAAGCTGGGAGCTGCTCTGCTCCTGGAACAGCACCATGAGAAGTCACCACAGGGCAACCTCTACCGCATGCAGGAAAGGGCAGTAAACAACTTTTTGGCTGAAGTCAACAACAGTAATCCATGATTTAAGGACTTTAGAAAGGACATGCACATACCTGAGTCACATCCAGAGGAGGACACTAAAGTGATTGTTACCCAAGGGCTGGCGGTGAGGATGTCTTTGAAGCAATTCACATCTTCCTTTGATGACACCTAAGTGCTTCTCCCTCCCCTGCTCCTTACAGATGCTGGATTCAAAAGGCCTCAATTCGCTGAGTTTCCTTTCTCTTGAGGAGTTTTAGGTTACACAGGCATCCAAACACTCACTGAACATCTATAATCTATCTGAATGTTAAATTCCTTAAGGCTGTAGGATTGGCAAGCCCTCACAAAGATACACACAAAGCTGAGACCCCGAGCCTCAGTGCTACATTCTCAAGGACACATGAGCACCCTCTGATTCTTTGTAGGATGGGTTGTAAATATCTGCTCTTCTGTCCTCAGTCTTCCCAGCTGACAGCCACTAAATTAATTCCCATGGTTCATTATCTTGGCTGAATAATAGCTGTTGATTTTAAGAGTGCACAAGTTTTTCCACAAAGTCCCCTAAAACTGCAGGTCAGGTTACTCAGCCATTCAAGCCCTGCACATCTGATCCCCAAGAGAGATCAGCAAAGAAACCTTTCGCCCCCCACCCCGCCACCAATCATTCCCCTGGGTCCTTCAGCAAACAGCACAATTTGATTTATAGCAATGAAGTGTATCAGGAAGGGGATCGGAGGCAGGAATTGTCAACAGTGGATATTGCCACAACCAGAAGCCGCTAATTGCAGAGTGGTTAATCTGCTTTCAGAAGTCACCACAGTGCCCAGAAACGCCACAGGTTGCTGAGTAGCAATGGCAGTTGTACATAGCAACTGCTTTTCCTGTTCAAATAAACCACAAGTGCCCAGAGACTGTATCAATAAATCACAGATGAGAACTGGAACTTCATTCAAGGTGCTGGTTTGCACTCACAGCCAGCTTTTACTTGGCCTTTCATTTTATTTTTCTGCTAATATTTATTTCTCCTTACCTTCGATTTGGTCAATTTCTTTATTTGGTTTCCCACACAGACATGTCTCATACTTCTGCCAAAAGGCCTAAACCAGAAGTGTTCTTTTTCCATTTATGTTTAAACAACACCAAGCAAGGCCCACAGGTATGTCTGTATTTGTTAGCTTCCTTGAGCAAAAGGGGAATTCATGGGTTTGATTTTAACTTTTTTTTTCAGTGTCACAATTTCCATTGATGCACTCACAATGTCGTCAATATATTTTAGTACTGTTTTATATTTTTACCCATTTAGTGAATATACCAATGCAAAACACTTGGATTTACTCATGCTTGGTTGAATCCATACGGAAAAAAACCACTGCACACCTTGCCATTTATTTGTGTCATTTTTTTTTTTTTTACAACTTTCTACACAGTTTCTCTGGTATGAAATAAGTCTCCATTTTTCCTAATCAAAGAGATCATCTTTGACACTAGAGCACAGGCTCTGTGCATCTCTGATTTCCATTTAAATCCTTTTTAAGAACTCACAGTCCTCAGTTTTATTGGGGAAAAAACCCTCTGAATTGATTAGCTGATATTTCTACATTTACCTGTTTGATGGTATAATAAAAATGTGGTAATAAGAATATTGGTGGTTAAAAAAAAAAAAGAGAGAAAAGAGAAAAAGAGAGAGCAATGGACTGAAGCAAAGGAAAGTTTTGTCCAAATACCACTGATAGTTCTGTCAGTTTCATCACACTGATAACAATAAAATAAGTTAGGAGAATTGGAATCTGTCACTTTTAAATAGTGAGCAATAATATACATACACCAACATATGTTTTAGTTTTTACTCTCTGTGTGAAAATCACCTGCATGACGGACGTTCCTTGACACTCCGGGGTGTCTACACCTGGCCCTTCTGAGAAGAGGAGAAAACCCTTCCCCACCTTCTGCTGTTCTGTGGGGCGCTCTGAGCCATAGGAAAGTGCACTGCTGGCAGTGACCTGACAATACTGGTTGATGCTTCTGCCTGAAAATTTGCGTGGAAAGCCTGGGGAATTATGTGCAGAAGGACACGCGTGAACCATGAACTCAAGCATGGCTTATGGGGTTTTTTTCACAGTTACAGTCCTATAAACTTGGTCAAAGGGACAGTGGAGGACAGCCCGGCCAGGGACGAGCCTCTGCCTGAAGAGGCACAGGTCTGAGCTGGCGTGAAAAACGTGTCCAGCTGCAGGTGACTTCCCCTGCAGTGGTATCCCTACTACTCATCACCCTCATCCCTGGCCATCTTCCCCCTCTGGACACATCTGGCTCCAGCCCCACAGAGGTGTGAAAAACGAGCTTCACTCTTCTGGTGAATTTTTTAAAGTTTAATAAAAGGACAATTAGGAGACAGGAGAGCAAAAATTATATATGGCCGGGTGCTTGGCCTGCAGCCAGGGGCACTCCTTAACTCAGGAAACATTTCTTTAAATGTACCAGCAGGTTGCATATTCATAGACCCTCCTGCATTATTCAAACATTCCTTTTTTTGGTACTCTCTTGGTGTCAAACCCCCCTCTATTCCCTCTTGCAGATCAAATTAACATTTTACTACTTTTGGGGTCCCATCCTGCAGATTAAATCTCCTTGTTACTTGTCCTGTCACCTCTGGGGTTTGTCACCATTACCTTCATGCAGATAGGATAATGCAGGAATGTGGGGAATTATGATTTTCTGAGTTAACTACACGAGTAAAGGAAGCATTCTACATATCATGCTGTAGTCTAAGAAATGTCACACTATTATTTCTAAGTCTTGTTAATAGCAGAAATAAAAGAAACTATATTCACACAGCAAAGTTTTTAATGTTACACATACAGCATTCATTTTAACATTTGACAAAAATCAATAACATAATATGCATTTGTAACAGGGGTGAGAGCCTCCAGGACACCCTCCCCGGACAGGGATTCCTCAGCTGGACAGAAGCCCCACAGGGAACATCCCCGAGGCCAGGAGCTGCTCCCAGGAGGAGACAGGTGGGCTCTGCCCTGGAAAGGAAGAGGAATCACAGGAGATGGCCTTTTTCTCTCAGCAGTGTTGGGAAAGCTGCCCCCATCCCTGGGGGAAGGTGAACCTGGACCCTCTGCCTGGCAGGGAGCGAGAAGATGAAAGGGGAAGGGAGCAGCAGCTGAAAAAACAGGAGCAATGGGAGCGGGGAGAGAGCGGAGGGGAAATGACAACAAGGGGCAGCGGCTGCTGGAGCAGACAGAAACAATCCGGGATTTATTTCCCCAGCTTTAGGATCGGGGTTTTCTTCTCAGTAAGCAGCATTTTTGGAAACAGCAACGCGCAGTGCCCTGAGGAACAGTTTCAGCGTGATGTACGTGAAAAACTAGAGGCTGTGGAGTACCACCCTGAGCACAGCTCTTCCTTGGCCGCGCATCCTGTGCACCTCCAGGTGTGTCTTCACCACGTTCATTATCCAGGGAAACATGCAACACACACGCTGCCTTTGCTTTCTGGGATTTGTGGTTTGGACTACATTTTGTTGCCGAAGCTATGGGTGCTGTAAACTGACCATTGCCTGCTTTGCAGTACCAAGTTGGGTTTGAGCCACGGTTTGCACACAAGGAAAGCAATTCTGACAGCTCCCCGCTTGAAAATGGTTCATGTAATTTACTTTTTTTTTTTTTTCGGAAAACTGAAGGAAGGGCTGGCTCTGAGTGACAAACAGATACAAAGCACAGTGCTGCTCCCCTCTTCAGATCATTGTTTCATAATATTTTGAAGGGAAATGACAGGAAACTCCCATGAAACAGTAAATATTAACTGACCTTGTTGGTTTCTTTCTCCATCTCTCTAAAATCTTCTTTTTGAGCACAAAATTCTTATTTTTTCTGGTTGTGATCGTAGCTTCTTCTGGTTGGATTTTTTTTTTTTTGCTAGCATTAGGTGCCCACCTGAAGCAGTGCTACCAGACCATTCCTTTCACCAGTTCCTTGAAGTATGGGATTCCACTGTGTTACATTTCGAAGTTCCAGCACCTTCTTTTGATGGTCTTTTGACATTTCTCAATATTCTTCTGTATTTTCCAAGTGATACTCTTTTTTTTCCAACAGAAAGCTGAACTCTGTTAAGAATGTTAATCATACAAACAACAAACATCCAAAAACATTGAGTGATTGACATAAAATGGCATCTCCCATAAAAATTCTTTAACTGGAAGCTGAGGTGTTTCCCCTGGGATTGGTGGCTCTGAGGTGAGGAAGATGAGAAGGGAAACATTGTTCTCCCTGTCCACTCCAATTAAATACACATGAATTAGACTATCAGCGTTTCAACAGATTTAAATAAATTTTATCTCCATTTCTCCATCCTCTCGGCCTTTGAATGTCCCTTTTTGCATGAGCTTTGGTAACTTTTCTTACCATTGCATCACAATCATGTGGACTAAGAATGAAAAATTCATAAACCAGAGGAAAGCTGAAAAAAAACCCCAAAATCAAACTACCTGGTCTATGGCTGGCCCTCATTTTCATCTACTTGCTTTCAGCTTCAGGTCCTTTTTTCCCCATTTACCCAAACCCTTGATTTTACACTTATCAACCAACACTTTTCACTTGTTGAGGCTCATCCCCCAGGAGCATCTGTGGCTGCTTTTGTCCCCTCAGTGTTTTGGAACATCTCTGCCTGGATCTGGAATACCTCTGCACTGGGGAGAACGTCCTTTCTCCCATCTGAGTCCCATTAGGTGACCCAACCAACACAGGCACCAAGAGACCACAGATACAAGCATGGCGCTCCTCAAATAATAATTCACAGAAATTTTCCTCTGTTCTGCCCCCTTAAACTGCTGAACCGACTGCTTTCAGTTTCTACTTCAAAGGCAGTTTTTCATTTTAAAGGTTCCTTTCAAAAAACTGGTGGGATTACAACATAAACAAATTGTACGTTAGAAATCCATTTGCAGAGGAAATAATATGCTATAAATCTAGAAAGATTTGATAAGAATCCAAAGCGGTCCCCAATCTGGTTATAAATTCACGATCTCACAAAGGCAAAATAGCTCATTCCACAACTTGCTCGCAAACTACTCATTCTTGGAAAAAAGTCTAAAGTAATGGCAGCTGGTAAAATAATTAGGATCATACAGATATAATTACACTGCGCATCTGCAACTGTTCTACCACCATCAGACTACAGAGCAAAGTACCCAGAAAACAGCTGGATTAAGTCTGCTCTCAACTCGTTTTTTGGGATGTGAAACTGACAGCAAAATGCCTCCAGCTTGCTGAATTTTCCTGGTCATTTGGATGTGGTCACAGAGGTAGCAGAAAGAACAGGAAATATTTAATACCTTCAACCTGGTGTGGCAATGGTTATCCCCTGAACAACACAAAGCAAAGAAAATCTTATCTTTTCGTAGCTTACTGTTTCAAAGGAAAAAAAAAACAACTGACCAAATGTAATTTTTTTCTCTTTTTGGGGGTTGCACTCATGATGGTGGGCTCAGACTGGGCAATGCTCAGCTATCGTGTCTCACACTGTGTAGGGTCAGAGCATGAAATTCAATTTCCCTACTTCAGCCCCAGTTTCTGCCTCCATGTTCAGGGAAATTTTGACCACAGCGCCTTCCCGGCTGCACAAAAAGCTGCCCAGGCACTGACAGAATCCTTCCTCGAGGGGCTCACACCCAGAAAGGTGGGTAAGAAACCAGATTACTCAGGAAAGTCCTCAGAACCACGGCCATGTATCCCATTAATACAGTTTTCTGTTGCTCAGGGGTCTTTTTAATGTTTTTACTAACCAAAGTCCTTCCTCTCTTTTACTCTCTGCACCTTGACCTCAAAATGGCATTTCTTGGGATGTGGTCGTTCCTGAGATCAGGAAGGGAAAGGGACAAATCATCCAGTCTCAAAATATGAGGTGGGTTGCTCATTTGATGGTTGCTCCAAACATAGGCTCTAAGAAATGTCCAATACATTGTAAAAGTCAAAGGTCTAAAATAGCCAGCACTGATCAGAAACAGTATTTTCCATTATTAAAGCCTAGAAATCTAGAAAAACATACAGAAGTGTGCTATTTATGTTATTTTGATGATGATATTTAATCATATTCTTGCTTTGAAACGGTTAGGAATGCTGGATTTCCCATTACTCAACCCATCAGGAGGAGCAGCTGGCTCAGGGGCCCACAGACAGTATCAGAAATGTATTTTCAGCCATAGTCACAAGGGGGAAAACACAGCAAATACCAGAAATTGTGGAAAAAGAAGGTGACAGTATCACGTCATGGAAAGTTCCATAGAATCCAAAATATACCCACGATCCTAAGGCTGGATATTCAACAGCCTAAAGTCCTGAAAATCTACTGTTCAAGATCTCAATACAAGCTGAAAAAGGAAAACAAAAGCCAAAAATCTGCAGGGTTTTCCTAAAGGGTCTGTTGCTTACAGCTTCCCTTCCCTTCCCTTCTCTTCCCTTCCGTTCCCTTCCCTTCCCTTCCCTGAACTTCCCTTCCCTGAACTTCCCTGAACTTCCCTGCACTTCCCTTCTTTAGAAAATCCCCCAAAGCTGGAGAAATTCAAAGGGAGACTTTAAATAGTTCAGTTTTATACAGGAAGTCTGCACTTTGTGTGTCACAAAGAAAACATTACATTTATTATCATTTTATTGACTTACATATGAAAATGCTTTGTATTATTGATATTCAAATTATTAGACTGAGGTGTCAGTTTGGTAAAATGAAGAACACCTGCCCCTTCTGTCTGTCTCATTGACAAAACATCTTTTTGCAAGTGGTCGGTGGGGTTTTCTTCCCTTTGCCTCTTTTCCCGAGGAGTTGAGAGATGTTCTGTCTCTGGCACTAGAATTTCACAGTTACATGAGGTAACTGGAAGCCTGTGGCTCTTCCACATTTGTGCAAATTCTAATTTGGAGCGCAACAAGAACAAAATTGCTTTTTTTTTTTCTCACTGTGGTCTCAGCAAACCTCTTTAAGAGAAGTACCAGAAGGCAAACCCGCTATCTGAAGGCACTGCTGAGAATATTTTGATAGCTACTACTACAGATATCTTCCTGACCACATCCACCAGCAATATTAACTTTCTAGACATGATCTCCACTGCCAAAGGAAAGTTCTTTCCCCACATGGTACTGACCATAAAACTCCTCTATTAGAAAATATAGTTCATCACTGCTGGAGACAGGAACCCTCTGAGGAGTGTTTTTGTCAAAGGTTTTCTTGCACTAAACACACCTGGGAGATTAACAACTCCTCTCTCTTTTTCTCAGACTCAGTTTCTCTTGTCAAGAGTTTACCCCAAACAATAAATTAGCTGCTCAGCCTCCTTAATAATCTGTTTCTCTGGTTTAAAAAAAAAAAAAAATGCTGATAGCATCTTCTGAACATGAAGTACCTAAGGAGCATGGAAAATTATGAAACGTAGGAAGCTGTCACACACTGTAAGTAAGGAATAAGGAACAGCTACCAGAAAACTCCCTAAATGTGACCTTGGATGAAGTCAATGTTCTAAAGACAGTTACAATTAATTATATCAATAAATGTAATTAGGCATCCAAGCTGATTACATGTCATATAATATTATTTCTTATGGAAAAGAGAATTACCTATGGCAGAGATATGATGAGGACAGCATGGGGGATAGACATGTGCATCCTGGGATTCAAAGAACAGTTTTTGTTCTTTTGTGAGTGGACCGAAGAACTTGAGGAAGTCTCAGAAATTAATGGCACTGCGTGTAGAAAAAATGAGGCAACTAAAGGATGAACAAAGCCCCAAAATTTGCCTTATATGCTCTGGAGAGCAAGGCTGGTCTGGGAGCACTGGTGGTCACGGACTGGTGTGGTGACCAATGACCTCAGCTATCTATGGAGAGACTCCATGAGGTGCTCTGGAATACGTGTATGGAAACCAGGAGGAGTTTGCACGACTGGCACTTGGAGCCACTGATCCTGCAAGCGTTGAGGCAATGTTTCAGTAAATTTCAGATGAGGAAGTGCCATTGTCTGATACCTGTTTGCCAGCAGAACCTGGGACAGCTATATTCTGGATATAAAATAATACTTTATTTTTGCCCACTTAGAAAAACTGGTGCTCGATTCACTTTCTTCCTGGTTTCTTCAGCAATATCAACCCTCACAGCTGAAAAAAAAAATAATTTTATGAGTTTTTACTGGATGTTATAAATGCTGCTTGGAAGGTCTTAAGTCCAGTTTCTTTTGTACCTGGTTGTAGAATAACAATCCCAAGGCAAGCTGTCTTGCATTTGCACCACATATTGACCCAAACGTTTTATTTCAGACTTAATTTTTGTGTCCCAGACAACAAAATCCTCCAGTCTGATGAAGTTCCAAGCAATACAATACCAGGGACTTGGACTGGGAATTTTTTATCCCAAATGTTTGCTATTTACCAGTTGAGTTTCTAGTCTAAACTACTTATCTAGACTCAATAATCAGAAGTTACGAGAGGAAAAGATGGAAAATATAATCCATTTCAAGACACATAGGTTGAAATTCTCCCTGAAAAGCCTAACATTCTCCAACAACACCAGAGACCTCAATGAATTTGGGTTACATTTGATGCTTACCTTTGGGACAAATGAAGCTCACTGAGATCAATCCCAAGAAAACCACCAAAGGACGACACCTCGTGCATGTGCACTCTCCTTGCATGGAGAACAATCCCAGTAAAAAGCAGTTCATCTCACTGTGCCCATGTGTTTCCCTACAGGAGCTGGCAGAACAGCCCTTGGATTCTGATCCAGTGTGAGGCTTGACACAGAAGATTTCTATCCTACAGCAGCAGCGTCGGGGAACACACACTCAGCACCCGCCGTGTGCCGTGCCCACAATCTGCCCCGAAAGAGGTGCCAGAAGGGAAGAGGCAAGGAAACAATGACAAAGTTATTTCCGTGACAGAAATCGAGCACAGCACACGAGAACATAGCCATTGTTTAGATTTTGGCGTGTCACAGCGAGAAAATGGTGGTCTCCCGGCAAGGGGAGCACTGTGTACGCATGAGGTGCCGGTGGCAGAAAGCAGGAGGATGTTCTGAGAACTTGTGATTTGTACCAGGCCTTTGTTCTCCCTTCTTTTGTCTGAAAACACATGTGTTATGTGGATATATCTTGTTACGGCCACACATTCAGCCACTGACTGCTGCTTGTTTTTACAACAAGGGAAACATCCGTCCATTTACTAAGGCGAACAGGAATATCTTGTTTTGTTTACAGCTTTAAAAAAGTAAAAAAAGGAAAAAAAGAAAAAAAGGCAGAGAAAAAGAAAGAAATACCTTCCCCCCTGCCATCCAAGGAAAGAAAGAAGAATAAATAAATCTCCATATCCACTTTCAGGTTCATGCTGGTCCTGGTACGTAACAAGCTCCTTCAGCAACTGGGAATGCTTTTCATCATCTGCTCTGTTGTGTTTGTGTGTGGCAGCGAGTTCATCTGAGCAGCGTGACAAATGCAATAGCCTGAACTTCCTCCAAAGACAGCAACAGCAGCGCTTGGTGCCTCCTGTCTGGACTAAAAACCAATATTGCAATAACTTTAGAGCAAACGTGTTCATTCGAGTTTGAAATTCAGATTGGAAGTGAAGGTAGAGTGCAAGTGTAGCAAGTCCCGTTGTATAGGCTTAGGTCTCTTGACAGAATAATAGGTTTGGTGAATTTCTACAAGTCTTAATTAGAAAGTGACCCAGGGATCCAATGGGTTCTGTCCCCTTAGTGCAGGTATGAGTGAAAAACTGACAGGAGCAATTAAATGAAATAAGATAAAGAATTTTCATATGTGTCTGCTGATCATCTCACATCAGGCTCGGCATTCTCAGATGCTGAAGTGGTAAATGAAGCTACATTCATATATTTGGGCTGGAAGGGGACTAAGAAATTGTTACCATCCAGGACTGAATATGGCCAGAGAAAGGGTAATGTTGACCAAGAGGAGATGAAGAAGGAAACTCTGAGCTTTTCAGCAAAAAGAGCAGTGGAAAAGAGAAACCTCAGCACAGACAATGACTGGAGCAGCCAGGACCCTCACCTGGCATGGGGCTCTCAGCAGCTGTTCTCAGTCCTACCAAATTTACAGCCAATGGTTGGTAAATATTTAAACCATTAAATATTGGTTTCAATATTTGCCAATATTTAAACACTGGTTTCCCTACAGGGAAACTTACATGAGTCTCAATTTTCTTCCTGCTTCTCATCCCTCACTGGTGTCCTCCAGCAGGGAAAGGGGCATGGAGATTTGGTTTGCAGGAAAATACTCTGAAGAGCAAAAGTAGCTTGGAGAGAAAAGTGTTTTCCAGTTCTGGTTCTGTGGAAACAAAATACACAGTTGTTTCATGCCAGGAAATGTTTTTGGTAAACAGAGACAGTTTACAAGATTTCTGATAAGGGCACTTGTATAGTACAAAGCCTCCCAAGTTTTTTCAGTGCATTGTATTGCTCTACAAACAAACTTTGTGGAAGGAGAAGGCATCTCACAAGGAACCTCTGCTGCTGATAGAGGTGTCCACCTGGAGACAGCCAAAAATGTACCTCTTTATTTAACACTGGTTACACAATCCCTTAACATCTTTAGGGTTTTTGGAATTTATAGCGCACTCTGACTATTTAGGAGCTCAAATGTCTTCATCCTGGCCATAAAGTATATTAACTCCCCTGCAACTAAACACTCTATTGAGACAATTCCAAGCCCTTGTTGGGCAGTCTCTCTGGGGGGAAAAAAA
>VYZQ01044278.1:8979-38629 GCA_013400655.1 Mystacornis crossleyi
GCACACCCGATCCAGCCTCAGCTCCACGCCAGACTCGGCTGCAGCTCCACACCAGATCCAGCTGCAGCCCCACACCAGATCCAGCTGCATCCCAACACCAGATCCAGCTGCAGCCCCACACCCAGCAGCCCTCGCCACCTCTCCTCCCCAGGGGCTCCAGGCTTCCCTGCCAGGGATGTCTGTGAAAGGATCTGCCCCCAAAATAATTTCAAACCGCACGCGGACAGCATTATTCTGGTGGAACACCTTGAAGAACTCAAGGAGAGGCCTTGTACACTTGATACTGTTCTTAGTGTAGCAGGAACGGGGCTGGCAGCTGTGAAGTGTTTGCTCCCCGGGAGTCTGGGGGTGCAGATATGGTGTATTACTGCAAATCACATTTAAAGAACTCTGCTCCAGGTGCTGAACCTACTGATTGATGCGTCTCAACAAACTTTCAAATATCATAGGGACGAAAGGAGGATTTACTTCCAATAAAATTAAGTTTCCTAGGAAGCTGGTGTGAGAAGGTGCCTCATTTCAGAGTTTTTCCACAACGTTCAGATGCAGGTCTGAATTGTGGGTGGATGTGTCAGATGCAATCTCACCCTACAGCAAGAAAACTCTTCCGAGGCAAACATTATTCCTCTTGAAGTACATTAAGTATTCAATTCAAAGCCATTATTAATTGCCCCTTTAAAAGGAAAAAAACCATTCTGTCAAGGTCACATTGGCCAGGGTGCCTTTCACAGTTAAATTCATCACTTAGGAAGTTTACTGTGGGCTTCAAGAAGGAAATCAGAGCAGCAGAGTTGGCCAGGTCAGCATTTCAGCAGCTCGTGAGCCTGAGATGCTAAGCGTGCATTTGGAACTGTGGATTCCAAATGACACGTTACCACTTACAGATCACTGCATGCAGCACAGAGTATTTTGGAAGCTTTGGAAACTAATTTAAGAGTTGAACCCATCCGCAGCTGGAGATGGTAACAATTAAGTGCAGTCAAATGCAGCTGTACCTAAGGCACCAGCCAGAAAAGGGATGCTCTCCTTGAGACATGGCTGCAGCAGCCAAAATCATCCTCGCAAATCTGACACCAGTGGTGGAACTTGATTGCAAAATACACCAAGGCTAAAACGAGGGCAGGCCCTTCCAGAGCAAGTCTCTGCCCTGGTCAACAAACCTGGAATTCTTTATCAGTTGTTTGGATTTATGAAACAAGCGCGATAATCCTTTCACTCGAGGGCAGGTATGTCAAATGTGATCTTTCTTGTGTTTTGCCAAATTTTAAGACATTGAATTCCACGGTGCCACTGCTGTTGTAGGCTATCTGTGCATTTTCAACTGGCTGATGGCATGGCCCTGATGAAGTGTAAACACAAAACCTGTCAGTTTAGATTATATTTCTGTGAGACCGAGCTCCTGGCTAATTTTCATATTCCTCGTGAATTTTTCTGTGCAGACACATCTTGAAGTTAAGGTATAGCTGTCTTTGTCTTGTAAATTCAAATAATTATTTTATTTTCGGCTTTGGTGGTATTCCCCTGCACCAAAAGCCCAACTTCATCATTTCTGAGTGACAGCCTACGTAATGCAGGATTATTACATCAAAGGACAACCCTGAAGTATCAATAAAGGAAAGAGGCCCTCAGGAGACTCCTGTCAAAAGATATAAATTTCTTCCTCTGATATGAAAAAAACCCCCTACCCCAACCTCTAAAACAAATTCCCAGATGATGTCCATCCATCCTGGAAAGCCATCCGTCTTTGCTTCGACAGCAACCAGGGCTCTCAGCACCAGAAACATTTGTTTAATTGACAAGTAAGGAGTGCACGGAGAGGGACAGGAGGGGAAACACCAGCAGGGCAAGGCTCACCCCGGCCAGGGCTGCGCTGCCTCGCCTCAGTAGCCACAGATTTCTTCCCGAAAGCAGCTTTGGGAGGTACTGGTCTTCTGCTCCTCAGTTTCTGCAGAATCCAGTGTCAGGGAGGTACTGGTCTTCTGCTCTTCAGTTTCTGCAGAATCCAGTGTCAGGGAGGTACTGGTCTTTTGCTCCTCAGTTTCTGCAGAATACAGTGTCAGGGAGGTANCTGCTCCTCAGTTTCTGCAGAATCCAGTGTTCAGGGACAGATGAGAACAGTGAGTGTTGTTGATTTATTCCAGAGGAGCTTTAAAAGAGAATTACTCTAATGGCTAAAATCAGTGAGTGAGGCACGTACTGGGGACCACGGAAGCTCAGCACGCTGCAAAATTAATGAAAAAATTCGGGCTGCATCCTTAGTCCACAAGGCCGTTTGGGTGCAGCAGTGCCGGATATTCCAGGCACATCCCTTCGGTGTTTGGCATCCTGCGTTCAGGGCTGAGCTGCAGCACTCCTGTCAGCCTGGCTTCGGGGGCGATGCCGCAGTGCAGCCCTTTGTGATGGCCAAATGATTAACAGACATCGTCCCTGGCTGTGGCTGGGGGGAGCCAGCCATGCTCCCAGCCGCAGTCCTGCACAGGACAGAGGACACTCTTTGTTCAGGTATTAAATTTTTACCATATTAATTTTTACCTTCTGCAGCTGGGGATGGGTTCAACTTTCAAATTAGCTCCCAAAGCTTCCAAAATATTCTAGGTGGCACCCAGTGGTCTGTAAGTGGTAGTGTGTAATTTGGAATTCACAAAGCCCTTCTGCTCACAAAGCAACTCGCGGGTCTCCACAAATTAGCTTTCTGCTTGGACCAACAAACCGCGCCGAACCATCTCTTCTCCCCTTTTCTCTTGCGAACCAAACCAAAGGACGGGTAGCAGGGACCTGTATCACCCTGTAGCAACCTCCCCACCCTCAGCCGTGTCAGCTTTGCAGAGCTCTAAATCCCACCCGGTTCGAGAGCAGCCCCTCCAGGGAGCCCGTCGTGCAGCTGCCGTGCTGTACATACAGACGAGGGATAGAAACCTCTTCACCATCCCGTTTCCTCAAACCTCGATTAATTACACTTCTGTCTGCCTTCTTTCCTTTCAAACACAAACGCAAAGGCTCCCAAAGTGGGGCATTCTTCCATTTCTGAACTCAGCAGGTGCAGTCCCACCGAGGGCAGGAAACTGCCATTTCTAGACTGTGTTCCCGGCGTCTGCTTATCTTTCCTGCTGGAAACGCAGCAAATGTCATCAAAGTGTATCAGAAGTTAAACAATCCCCTTGGCTCCAGTATTCCTTTGCTGTAAATACAGCCTGAGCTTGTTTGAACTGGAAATGGTCATTCTTGGGAGTAATTGCTCTGTACACAGCACTGCCTCCAGTCGATACCAAGGCCCATTTTCTGAGCTGGGTGAGTTTTTGTTACGAGCCTCAGAGTAACCTTAAAGGTCTGAGGTCGTTCTTTTCACCACTCTGCACGGATCCTTCTCTGCACGATCTCAAAAATGTCAACAGCAAAACAATCAGAACAGGCACAAGAGCATTTCAGTGCCTGGATTCAGTGCAGCAAAGCATTTCCAGTCTGATAAAGGCTGGAGAGCTCTCTCAGAGGTGAGAGAAAAATGCTCTCCATGTGCACATTTTTAATGGGGAACAGATTGATCCTACATGGGAGGGACAAAAAGAACAGATGAATTCACAGCTTAACAAGGTAGTAGCAGAGAGATGATGAAAAGTATAATTAATGCCTTTATTCTAATTAGCACTCCCAGTCTAAAGCAACAACATAGCATCCTCTGATAGCATCCTCGACCCTGTAGGCACAACACACAAAGTTTTCACTTGCAATCATCATTTTTCCTCATGTCCTGCAGTGGTTGGGGTCGCCAAAGGTTTGAGTTGTCACTTTGGAGAGGGCTCGGGCCCTGACAGCTGGAAAGGTTGGCACTCATACACCAGCCACGGATCATCACAGCGCCCATGACTCCGCCACCAAATCCGCAGCTTCACGTTTTAGCCAAGCCCAGTTTAATCCAGCTTTTTGGGAGGCAGAGAAGCACGTTATGAAGATGTTACTCTTCTGAGCAGTGGGGTCTGGGACTCGTAAAAGAGACTGGGGCCGATGAAGAAATCAGTAGGTTTTCTCAGTTTCAGGACAACGACAGCTGAAGAACTGACCTGGAAATGGTGAGGAGAAGGCTCCTCTGCTCCCGGTGACAACACTGAGGCATCGCTGTGCACGGAATGCATTTGATTCCTGAGGCCTTGGCTATGGCCAGAACCACTGAAATCTGTCAGACCCAAGGGAGAGCTGAGTTTGGCCCATGTGAGGACAGCTTCTGGACTCGACAAGTACTTTCCTCTCCCTTTTGGGGAATGGAAGTAGTGTGAACTCAATCTCACCACAACTGATGCTACTCCCTCAACCAAGCATCCACTTTGTTCCTTAGAATAATCTCAGTTAGAGCTCCCTTTGGAAAACAACTGCAGGAGAAGAAGAAATTTTCACCTAATTCAGTCTTCTGTCAGTATTTTGCTGGGCACAGATTTCCCAACCCCTTCTCCCCCTCACTATCCCCAACACTTAAATAAGAATCAAATAGTTACCTTCGTGGCAGCCTTTCCAGGCATTTCAAGATTCACATCTTCCTCCATTCTCCTCTACTGCACACCCCTAAAATCATCCAAACTTCTTCTGCAGACCACGTGCCCCAGACTACGCTCATTACTTTCTTCTGGATCCTCTCCAGCTCATGCCACGGCACTTTTAATTGTGGTGCCCAAAAATATGCTCTGTATCTCCTTTAAACCACTACACATACGCTTAACAAGTCAGCCTACACACTGCTTCATACTTCAAGCTAGGCACATTGAAATGGCGCTGGTTAGGAGTTCAGAACAGCTTTATTCTAAATTACAGAGAAGATTGACGTAGCGCACTTCAGACTAGAATGGGCAACACGACTGCACCTGCCACGAACTCGCCCAAATTCAGTAAAATTGAGGGCACTGTGTTTCTGGGCCCCAGGAGCTGCTGCTGCCTTCCCCCGGGCTCTGTGCTATTCCACGAGAGAGGTGCCAGGCTGTCACCCAGGCTGTCACCCACTCTGCAAACCCAGCACAACGTGTCCTGACACAGCCACGCTCTGATTTGGGAGTCCTCTCACTCACCGTGCCTCTCGGTGTGCGTGGAGCACAGGAAGCAGGCTCTGGTGCCCATTTCGGTCTGAACTTTGAACACCCCTCCCGAGAGCTCTGCTGAACTGGGATGCCTCTCATTTTCTTTTATTTACTGCGGCTCAGCCAGCTCCTGGAAAGAGACCTGTCAGTTCTTGTTGCGTGCAGCTCAGCGACCTTCAGGAGACAGTCTTGCCGCTGAGCATTTCATCCAGCAGAGAACTGAGGGAAAAAGCACAGAGCCAGGTCCCTGTCTTGCAAGAGTCCCACCGCTCGGTGATCTGCTCCCCCTAATGCAAAAGGGCAGAGTATTCCCTTCCCTTTTTTCTACCCCGTTAGCCTGACTATAAATGTGATTGCACTGATAAACATCCACGGCAAGAGATCATTTGCCCAAACTAATTAACTGCTGCCACCAAATCACCACCTAATACTTCCACTAGAAAAGTGCAGCCTGCGCTGCTGCGTGACATTTAGCTTTTAATTGCCTGCAGCCACCGGCAGCAAAATTTCAGATGTTATTATTTGCGTGGGTGAAAGATCCCCCCCTCAAGATAAAACATGAGGCCTGTCAAATTCCATCACAGCAGCACTAATGCTCTGGGTTAAGCTGCAGCAGAAGCCCTCGGGGAGCTGCCCAGCCCCCAGAGGGAAGAGGACATGGGAAGAAGGGGATTTGGACAACCCACCACTGGGGCACAGCGGGGAGGGAGGAATGCTCCGGGCAGGAATTCATGCCGAGCAGAGTACTCCCACTCAGCCCGGCCCCGGGAGCGGGGAGCAGAACACCACACTCCCAAGCCTGCTGCTCTCGCTGGGTTCTGAGGGTCTTTGGCCGGCAAGGACTGCTCTGAGCGTGTTCATCTGGGCGAACAAGGACACGGCGGCTGCGCTGGGAAGTGCTGTCCTGCTCTGCTTAGCTGGTGGCTGCTCAGCAGCCAGCTGTCCCGAGAGCAGCCCTCTGCAGCCGGGCCGTGGCTTCCAGCCTCGCGTCCAGCACCATTAAGAAACCGTTCTTAGAAATCCGCAATTTTTATTTTAATCTCTCGGTAAACCTGCCTGTTGATTTTGCTCTGACAGCACCTTGTCTGGAGAGACCAAAGAATTCGAGGGCCTGAAGCCACTTTCTCTACAAGCCACTCAGCTGATGCTGATAATTAGGACCAGTTAAGAGTTCAGTCGGGCATGCACACATTTTAATGTTTTCCTCGATCCCAGGATGGGCAGGGCACCCAGGCAGCAAACAAAATGGCTTTTGGGGTTGTAGCCCATCAAATATCTTGTGGCCAGCAGAACAGGAAGGCTGGGCCAGGGCCAGGAACAAAGCTATTTAATTCAGGGCAGTGGCTCACCTTACAGTCACAGAATACGCATCAGGAAGCACAAGGTGATTTTAAAATTTTAATTCAACACTGGAAGGATCAATACCCAAATTAGCCCACAACGACCTAGCTCCAGAAGGAGCAAGGATACATCGATTCCTTTCTTCAGCCAGGTTGATTAGCCAGGCTCTGACAGGTCCCTGTTACCACCTGGCTGTGAAGGTCTAACCCACACAGACATATCTGCTCGTGTGGAACTACCTCGGAAGTCCTTCACAGTGCTCGGTCTTGACAGGTAGAAGCCAACTTCCGACCTTTCCATCCACAGATTTTTCCAGGAAAGAGACGCCAAACTCAATTTAAAGTCCTTGTAAATCAGGGTCCAGAACAAACCGAAATTGAACGTGAAAGGCTGAACTGTGAATCCTTTGCTCACCTTAGCACATAAAACTTCTCTGCAGTTGTGTGGTGCAAACCAGTGACACGGCACAAGTGAGTATGAGCTCAGCAGCCCCAGTAAGCAGATCCCAGTTCTTACTGGGCCGCAGCAGAGTCCGGGACAAAATCCAGCCTGCTTGCCAGCCCCAGCTCCTGGAAACACAACCCCAGCTGCCCTCTTTTGCTATAAGTCCTGAGCTTTACTCCCATTTTCACTACAGCCGTGTAACCAAGCACAGCAAGCGGGGACTGTGAGCTTGGAAGATGTGGTAGTTTACAAGTTGTGCTCCTGCAAGCTGTGTTTTGAAAGAACGGGAGTTACGTGCCAGAAAAGGCTGCAGACTAATTTTAAAAATAATTGAGGTAGATATTCTTCTACTCGTTCATCTGATTTATGCCATTACTGCAGCTTTGCTCTCTTCCACGTAGTCTTTAATCAGGAGTAAGACAAATGATCAGCAGCACAAAAACTCAGATGCTTCCTGGAATAGTTGGGGTTTAATGTAAATGCACAAAATCCAGGCATGGCAGAGCTTTTTTTTTTGCAATATAATCCCAAAGCTGCTTACAGGCCAACTCAAGATAAAAATCTTTGTGCCTGTCTGGTTACACTGAACACGCAATAACCTCTCAGAGGCCGGTGCCAGAGGCTATGAATT
Organism: Mystacornis crossleyi; assembly: GCA_013400655.1. Taxonomy (NCBI): domain Eukaryota; kingdom Metazoa; phylum Chordata; class Aves; order Passeriformes; family Timaliidae; genus Mystacornis; species Mystacornis crossleyi. The sequence goes on from VYZQ01044278.1 coordinate 16,453, forward strand.
TACCTCAAGGTATGTGTTTTATAGGCAGCAATATGTTGCCATTAAAACAAAGCCCAGCAGAAGTCACATCTTAGTCACTGTCTGCCATCTCCCCTTGCAAACAATTTTACTGTCTGCTTACTCCAAGAATAAAATTACTTCTTGCTGCACAAGGTGCTCAGTGTGAGCATGTTCCAAAACTGTAACAGGAGTCCTATTTTCTTTTTTTTTCCCCAAGAAAAGAAGCTTTGAATATCCCCTTGTGTTACTAGCATGCAAAGAGACTTCTCACACCACCACTCTGCCAGGCACTTCAAGGACACAGACCCTCTGCTAGGTGGGAGTACACGAGGGAACAAGCTGCTGGACGAGGCTGACAGTAGAAAGCAGAGACAGGCAAAGCCATTTGCTGCTAATCTCCCTGGAACCGAAGGAAGATCTCCTCCTTCTTACTTTGTCAGGTTTTGTTGCACCGCTAACTCGCCCGTGTCGTTATCTGCAATCACACCCAAATAGGACTAAGTATTAATTTCTCCCAACTCCGCTGCTGCGCTGCCCAGTAAAAGAATTCCTGGAGCTCTTGCCACTGGGAGGAAGACACAATAGCACGGCTTTTGTAAACAGGCCTGAAAGCTCCCTGGGTTTTGTAATCATCTTATAAAACTGCTATCAGCCATGACAGCATCCTTTCAGATTATAATGTCCTGAGACATGCAGATAGGAAAGACTCGCCTAAGGCTACTCTTCTTCTGCTTGTAAAACTATTAATAAAAATACCTAGGCAAAGACTTAACTTTATTGCTATAGATTAAATGGAAAGGCAACTGTGCAAGAAGTCTGGCCTGAAGGATTACATTATTATTGATCTGGTTATTGTCTGATCGGGTCAGCAGCGGATCAGCAGCAGAGCTCACATTCCTGCTACACAGCCCAACTGTTCAGAGAAGATTTTTCCTCTAAAGGCAGGCTTGCCTCCACTGTCTGCCCGTGCTGCAAAGAATGAAGCTGTGGATTGGCAGGACTCCACTGCTACTGCAACACAACAATTGCAATGGACTCAAATTTGCTTTTTCGGCGGCATTTTTCCGAGCTGCAGAAGGAAGCCCGTATGGGGGACTATCCATGTGTGTGGTTTGCCCAGAGGAAAGAGTGCAGCAAACCCCCGAACTGAAGCTTTGCAAAAAGGAAGCCAAATCTGTGCTGGCTGCATTTGGTGGTCATTCCATTGCTGGGCATGCCTCAGCTTTGCTTTCTTGCCGCTCGCCATCAGCCACGCAGAATTCCTGCCTGCACCACGATCTGCACAGGGACTGGGCACGGCACCAAAGCCAGCAGGCCGGGTCCCGTTCCCAGCAGTAATTACAAGGGAGAAAGAAAATAGCAGGGGGGAAAAGGACAATACCCAAAATCAAGCGGTGGGACGACAGAAGAACGCGCGTTTGCGCTTCGAAATGCCCCGCGGAATCAACCCTCTGTAATTCAGTCTGCGCTGAATTATTCCTTCAGCCCGTATTCGTGCCAGGATACTCCTCTGGTTCTGCTGGGGAGTACGAGTGCCTTGCCAGCAGCCACGCTCAGGACGTGCATCACAAGCTTCCTCACGCACTCAAGGCTTGCTGTTTCACGAGCAGCAGGCCAGGATGTTTTTGTTCTCATGGACTCATGCTGGCAAGAAGTCCTCTCTCCACCCGAACGCTCAGAAAGCGCTCAAAGTTAGCATCTCATACTTCCCAGTTTTCAAATCCTGCCGTCCTGGAGGCCTCACAGATGCTGAGGAAGCATCAGAGCAGAGCAGGGCCCTCTGTGGCCTTGTGAGCCCCTGCTCAGCTCTGGATTGGTGGTGGGGGAACTCCAAACGCTTTCAGTGTCTCTGAGTTCATGCTGTCCACACCTCCAGCTATTTAGGAAAGTTTGTGTGAATCAAAACATAAAAGAAAAAAAATAATTCTGGAGAACCCTTTCCTGGAGTTAGTAAATGCGTCAAGAGACTGGGAGAGAAAAGATGCTATTAATTTCAATTTTTAATGAAAACAGATATTAATCCATATGCTTCTCATATACTGATGGTAAATATGATGCAAGTGTAAGGGTGAAAGCAGGGTAGGCCACAAATCCTTTTGCACTAACCAAATTCCAAATCCCCCTGCTATGCTTTAAATTGTAATTTGGAGCAGGAGGTCACATGCACACCGTGCCCTTGATGTTCTTCAGCTGGAAAATCCTGCCCACAGAACTTGCCAGATGAGCTTTACATTTCCAGGAAGAATGTATCTAGATTAGAGCAAGAGAATATGAAAAGTTAAACGGTTTTGTGGGGATTTTTCTGGGTAGAAAAGATTACCATCTCAGAGATAGCACATCAGCTCTTCAAGTAAGATGGTGAATGCAAGAACAGATTTTGATCAATATCAGAACAGCTTAGCTAGCAAAAACGTAAGGGTGTTGCAGTTTCTGTTCAACAGGGCTTTGGAATTCAACGCTTGGAAGGTGGGAAAAGAAAGTTAACTCCTTGCTCACTGCAGCACTGTGCTTGTCTCCTCACTTCTCCAAAAGAGCCTTCCACGGGTGCTCAGGAGGACGTGGAGCAGCCACAGATCACACGAGCCTCGCCCTCTCAGAAGCAGAGGAACATCGGTTTTTCTGAAATGTTCTCTTTCACACAGAGAACAGGCTGGGAAGCCAGTGGCACAGGAATATTGGGCTACAGCTTGCTAGCAACAGGCCAGCAAGGAACATGGACGGGACTTCCCAATTTAAAGGTGGCCAGCCACAGAGAGCCCCACAGCAGGGTGCAGATCCTCTCCCACTGCACCTCAGCCAACAGTTCGTAGCTCACTTTACCCGGATGACACAAAAATGCTCTTCTGGGACTTCTTTTTCCTTCAGCATCTCTTTACCATCGAAAAGGACAGAGTGAAGTGACAGAAGAAGATTCCTTCTCCATCATCACGTTACTGTAGGTCAAGTGAACAACAAACTGGGTGATACAGTGAAGTAAACCATCACCTCTCCCCAGAGAGGGCAGAGAAATGAGGCTGTGTCTGGAGAGAGTGAAGAGCTTGGTAGGGCACCTTTAGCTTAAATAAGTTCCTCAGGAAAAAAAAAAAACCATCAGAATTCAGCAGATTTGTAGAACTGGGTCAGTGTTTATGATTGCAGAGATGCTACTGGCCAGTCACTTCTTGCCCTTGCCTTCAGTTTCCACACTGCCTTCAGGACTGAGCTGAATTACTTACTTGACTGATCGAGAGCCCACAAACCAAGTCAAAAGGCACTGTCGGGCTGAACCCTCGCCTTGAAAAAAAAGGATGAGGTAAACAATTCTAAAATTAAAAGAAAAGGAGGGACAGACTCGCTGTAACAGACAGGTGGTCAAATGAAATGTGACACGTCATCCCCAGAGGAAGGGAAACTGGCAGCTTGGCTGGATTTTCCTCATGACAACCCCAGGATATATGACTGTCTTGGCAGAGGATAGCAAGAGGTCCTCTACTTGTCTGTATCACTGCAGCTCAATTTAATTAGCAGCCTGCTAAAGAGCTAAATTTCCTAATTAATAGTGATTCGAGGAGGCCAGCAGCACAATAGAAGAGAATTTCCAGGGTTCTTCCAGAAATAGCTGAGTAATCCACTTTGGGGATTGTTTCAGCGTGCATTTCCAACGAACACTTCTGGCGTCTAAAGTTTCCAAAAATATGGGAGGCAGCAAGGAAAATATTTGGTGTTCGTTTCCGCCTGCTGACCGACCTGCTCTCCAAGTCGGTCTGCCAACCTGCTATCAGATCAGGCATCTTATTTGCACAAAATGCTCACGTCAGTCATAGATGAACTACTAAATCGTTCCCCGTGGACATCTGGGATACCACCATCGAGGGGAGGAGGAAATGAGTTTGAATCACAAAGGTTTCACTGTGGTAAGCAGCATCTCCCCACTCGCTGCTGCCCCTGTGGGGTCCTGCCCTGCCCTTGCTGAAGCCAGCAGGTTTTTGCTGGATCCGTAATTCAGGAATCAAAGCTATGCCAGCATCAAAACCAAGGCCTGACTCGATCATGTAGCACGAAGAGCCTCGATGAGTTGAGGAAGAAATGCAGTCTGGCCCAGGGCCAGCCCATATCTAGGTCCCCTTTTCAGATGATGAATTCCAGGGTGAGGTAGCTGTGACACATTAAAAGAACAAATCCTGAATTTAGCTGTCTGGCACAGGGCTGTCCCCACATTATGAGTTGGCTCTTAACTACTAATACCTCAAGGCAGGCTCTCTCTCAATTTATTTTTTTTTTTAAATTAAACTGTCCAAATCTCCATAGTTGTTTTCATTAGGCAAGACTTTCCATTTTCTTACAGAGTTTGACACTGTTTCTTGTTTTACTGCCTTCTTCCTTTTTTTTTTTTTTTCCCCCTCTTCTTTCTATTTTAAGATAACAGGTGCTCAAGTTGGGCTGAAAGGCTGTTAGCAAGTTTTCAGATTTATGTCGGGAGATTTATTAGTTCCCTAAAACAAACCAATCAGCACAGAGGTATTCTGAAACAGAAGAGGGCTCCTTCTGCCCCCCACCCCATGAACTGTGGACAGCCTTGCAAAGAGACTCAGGATTCTGTGCTGCTGGAGTGACACTGATATGCCAGAAAGCCAGCGTAAGCACTGATGCAGAACTTCTAATTACCATTTATTCATAAACACACATCACCTGGCAAAAGAGATCAACCTGGAACAGCATCTCAGTCTCATAAAGCAAAGAATTTCTCCAGTTGCTGAAGTTGTCCCTTGCTGTGATGCAGGAAAAAGTGTGGGAAAGCAGCCGCACAAATACTCACTGGAGAATGTTTAAATTAATTTTTAATCTCTAAGACAGCCCCCAAACCAATTTTTTGCTCTAAGGTCAGCACAGAAAATGACAGATTCATGGCCAGTGTGTGGAAATCAGCCAGTGAAGTTGAACTCTTGTCTAGTGCAAAGAAAGGAAGGGTCTGAAGTCAAACTGACTCTTTCAGCCTCTACAGATGACAGAACATTTTCCATTCCCACCACCAGCCTTATTAACATGCTGCAGCGGGTCAGACACCACTTGCAAAGAAGTGGATTTGTTTGAAGGGGAGCAGAGACGTCACTGCCCACAGCAGTGTCACAGCAGCCATTTGCACAAGCCTGACTTCCACCCGCTACCAGTACTATAAAATGGAAAAGCTGCTCTTTTCCAGAGAACCAAAACACAAAGCCAGCCTAGTTCAAAAGTCTCCTTCTGAGCAGCTCCCCTCAGATTTCCCTTTTCTGCAGCGCTAATTAGCGTACTCAGCCTGAAGGCCTGTCCCAGAGGAAGCTCATGTTCCACGAATTCCCTGTGGCATCTGACGGGCAAACAAGGGGTGTGCAGTCGGCTTCTGGAACCGTGTGATTCGTGGTGTGTGCAGGGAAAACACTCAGAGCTACGGGCCAGGCCGACTGTGCCGGGGATGGAGAGAGGGACACCCCAAACACACGCAGCCACTCTGAACCAAAAGCAGCACTCAGCCTTCCTGCTCAGCATCCAGCCTCCAGGCGCTCGTTCCGTTCGTGGCAGCGCTGAGCAGAAGCGCTTCCACCACTGGAAGGACCTCGTTGAAAGATGGATACCAGACCCGAGCTCGGTTTTGCAGAATGAGCCCTCTGGAAAACTGTCTGTGCTGCTTCCGTAGTCACTAGTAAAACCAGAAACCAAAGCTCAGAAGATCTGGACAGACCTGAGAGTTATTCCCCTTCTTAAGCAGCTTCTCTTCTGAGAAGAAAAAGTGATTTTAGCCTCAGTGTTTCCAAGAGCTCTGTGTCAGCTGAAAGTCAGCGCTGGTTTGACTGGCCTGTGACAGCCACCCAAAATCTCACTCTTTGGTGAGACCACTCTCCCTATTTTATTTACCACTGACAACCATTCTGTGCATCAAACTCTCTTTTATCCTGCTAAGAGAGGAGCGGCAAGGAAGGACCTTGTCCCTGCTTTACCAGAGCCTATGATATTAATCGATTTTTGATCAAGACTTTTGGTGATGAAATGGCGATGAATGGATTTTCGGTGATGAAGCAGTCTGTCTGGGAAACAGGTTCAAACCCTTCCAACTCTAAATCACTTCAGTGATTAACAGCCTAATCAATTTAACTCAATCTGTGGTGAGAAGCCCACGTTACTTACAAATTAAAAAAAAAGTAAGAGTGCTCGTAATTAAGGGATGGGAGCTATGAAACTCACGCATCATGTTAATTGTTTTTTGATAAGTTATGGTCAACATTTCCATTTAGCAGAAAGCCTCAGTCACCAAGGCAGAATCAAACCACCAGAAAACTATGCAAACGCTCCACGCTTGCTTTTTTTTCTTTACAAGGCAAGACACAAGTTTATATTTAAAACAATAAGACCCTTCAGCCACTTTTAGCACTGGATTTCCTAGTCCGTGTTGTCTTTTTGCCCAAAAAGGAGGACACCAGCATCACGTAAAAGATGTCTCTGCACCTTTCCTAGACCGCCTTCTGTGGACCAGAGCTGTCGTCTCTGCATTTTATAGCACTTGGCAGCAAACCCACATTCCTTGTGCATCACAGACTTCCCCTAAGGCCATCGAGTGCGTTGGACATGGACGGCACAGGGTCAGGGCTTCCAGTTATAAACCCGAATTTCCTGAATTTCTCAGGCACTTGGTGTGCCTGAGAGCTGCAGAGCCCACCACAGGCGTGTCCAGGGTGGATCAGCTCTGCACACCCACAGCACCAGGGGACCCTCCCATTTTCAGCCAGACTTTTGACCCAATTTTTTTCTTTTCTCTGCGAAATCATGACCTTATAAACCCGAATTTCCTCATGCTTGGTGTGCCTGAGAGCTGCAGAGTCCACCACAGGTGTGTCCAGGATGGATCAGCTCTGCACACCTACAGCACCAGGGGACCCTCCCTGTTTCAGCCAGACTTTTGACCCAATTTTTTTTTCCCCTCTGCGAAATCATGACCTACATTCCACATGTAATTTCCAGAGTAACAAAAACACCTCAAATCCTCACTGTAAATCTGATTCCGTGCCTTACAGGGGGCACCTCATCTGGTGAATCCCAAGGAAAACACGCCAAGCAGCACGAGGAGTTTTTGCTGTGTCTGCTGACCAGCTCAGAGACAGGAGGCACAGGCAGTGCCCGGGGGTTTGGACGGGTGAATTTGGGTTCTAAAGCACTTCTCTCAACAAACTCCACAAGAACCAGTCATACCCAGTACAGGATGGAAACATTCTGGCTGCGGAACAACACTGCAGATTGAAACTGTCCAAGGTAAGAGCCAAAGCATACATCCCAAGGGGGAAAAAAAGAGTAATCAGTGACTCAAGAGGTAAATTACCATCTCGTGGAAAATGCTGTGCAGTAAAGGGTTGCTCACCAGATTAAAGATTGGTACTAAGCAAAGGCTGATGAGACAATGTGTTTTTCTTTGGCACGTCTGAAATGTTGCCAAGGAACTGGTCTCGGCAAATGGATTCAAACATGATCGACTCATGAGCTTTCTGGAGGGGGAAAAAAGAACAAAGCAAGAAAATGAAACATTTATCAAACGTTCAGAAAATGAGATACGGTCTCAAACACCGTATTCTCCTTTCCTCTGTTTCTGTGCCTCACCAAAAGATTAAGGCCAGGGCAAACACAGTCAGGATGGGGGACACGACACCAATAGCAGAGGAGTGATCACGGCATAGTTTTATAATATTCTCCCTCATTATTTAAAGAGATCAGGTTTGATTCTTGAAAGCTTGAGGAGCTAGTGCAGGAATCAGAATCCAGTTTAAAATGGCTGGTTGCTTTCTTCCCGAAACACACGTTCTGGTATACCTACAGATGTTAAAATACAAATTCTGATTTGACCCCAGAGTTCCAGGAGAATTGCCGTAAATCTGATTATATTTTGGTTATGCTGTGTTTGCCAACACTGTTTCTGCTCTCTGCATATTACCCGGGATATCAGAACAGATTTTGGTAGTTTTGGACAGTACACATGGATGCAGCATGTGTATTGGATTTCAAACTAATCCAGAGGTTAGTTTGAAATGCAGCCTCTTACTCTCAAGTTCCCCAGATAACTTCTTCCCAGCACTAACCCATAAATAGCAAGTGATTTCTAGGTGGCTGGAGAATGAAAGGGGCAAAGAACTGCAGGAATTTCTGATAGGACTTGTCTCTGGCTAGTAGACAGTGAAAGAAGCTGAGAGGCCAAAAAGAGGTCAGTTAAAAAAAAGAGGTATTCCTCACTCCATTGTGCAAACTGAATTTATTCATGTAGAAAAATTCTCAGAAAAAAAACCCCCACATTCCTATCAGGGCTGCTGCTGTTGTTCTGAACTGCGGCCACTGGGAATTTCATTCTGCTTCACAATAAAACCATGAATACTTGGTGCCACTGAATCATGTGTTCTTCAGCAAATGCTCGCTCATGCTACACAATACTTCACTTTTTCCTTCTCTCCTCTCTTAAAAGGATGGTCAGGCCCACCTCTTTCCTCAGAGAGGCCTTTCTTTCTCTTTCCAAAATCAAAGCTGAAATACTCAAAAAAAAAAGAAAGAATCTGGGCGAAAAGATAAAGGACAAGACAGGAAACGGAGCCGACAAGCTGCTGCCTCTCTATTGACACGGGGAATTCATAGAGAACACAGAGAAATGAAATGAGTTAGTTCATGTTCCTGCTGTGATCACTCCAATTCAAGGTCAGCAGGAGCGTGTCTCCACACGGCACCTTCAGCTCCAGTGGAAGGAAGCACTTGAGAAACATTCAGAGGCTGCCAAATCCTTTACGGTGTTCATCTTCTACTTAGAGGGCAGGTGGAGCAAAAGCAGAAGCCATCTGAGCTGTCTACAGGAGCTTGAAGCTCCTGAGTCCTATTTAGGAAGGAACCTCTTGGGAAGAATTGGCAAACGCCCTCTGAAATCTGACAGCAAGGACCCCCCGTCTGTGTTTATCTTGATGTGGACACTTGTCCCTGAGGGCAGGGCTGGCAGTGAGCACATGAAATGGCTAAATAAAGCTTTCTTACCCACCTGAAAAACTGCCCCAGCTGACTTCTGTAAGTGGTACCAGACCTGACTGTGACCCTGCAGAAGTCACAGGGAACAAAAACCACCTGCTCCTGCTCTGCCTCTGAGAGCTGCATCCTGGTAGCCCTTTCAATAAGGGCTGATCTTGTTTAATTAGAAGATAATATTCTCCTGGGTAATTTTCCACACCTAACGCTGTCATGGGACGGTGATATGTTGCAGATTAATATGTATTACACATGGAGAAATCCACCTATGTTTTCAGCAGATGATCGCATTCCAAACCTTCGTTGCCACCTCAAACACTGGAAGTATCTTTGTTTAATCATGTTTTGAAACCTTGCTGTAAAACCACAATTACAGGCACCGAATTCCCCCAATCAATTCTACTGTTAATTTTGGTCAGTGGTAAAGCTACAATGCCTGGATAGATCAATTATACTCCGTGGCTGTAAAACACAATCAGCTAATAGAGTGTTTTAACCTAAAATCAAGTGCAGTGCTTCTTCCAGTTAGCCATCCTTGTCAGGATTAAAATCTAGGTGATCACCGGCCCAAGACAGACAGAGATTGTCCTTCACCCTGAAACACGGCACTGAGAAGTGGCTCGTGGGTAAAACACAAACAGGAGAACCTTATCTTTTTATTTAAAGGCATTTGAGTTAAGAACCAACCTTAACCTTGCTGTGGTGGTGTGTTCTGCACGGGCAGAATCTAACTGCACGTTTCTCTGCTCCCAGAGAAGCTGCCCAGAGCCAAGAACAGACGGGAGCAGGACAGAACTTGGAACAGTTTTTTGTGCAATCCAAGCCGACCTACCAAATAACCAAAACCAAAAATGCAGAAGCAGTTTACACAGCTTGTCCAGTTTCTAAATTTAAAGTGGCTCCCTCTGGGATGTACAAGCTGGGTGTGGAACTTCTCATGTTCTTGGGCCCTTAACTCTTCTTAGGTCACAGTACATCAACATGGAACGAGAAATGAAGTGCTTTCATTGTGAACAGTTTCTTCAAAAAAGTGAGGAAAACAGAAATGGTGTTTGTCACCTTGGGTTACGTGGATTTTGTGTGCAGTAATGAAATTCCCTCAAAGTAAGAGCCTTTTATTTATATTACGCTTCCTGAAATGTTTGAGCAATGCCTCCGGTCTGTGGTATTTGCTGAAAAATAATCATTTAATTCAGGTTTGAGTTAGCTGATTAATTCTCACTTCATTATAGTTATTTCTTCCTAATTATAATTTGCATAAAGACTCCCTATTCTTCAGAGTCAAGTAGTAAATTAGCTTGCCAGGTGGCAAAGTGATTAACTCTGTTTCCTGCAACTGTTGCAGCCAGAGTTCTGTCCACCACAACATCTGGACAAAAGAGCTGACCAGCTCACCTCCACCACTGAAACCTGGCGTGATAAGATATCTCGCAGGGTTTCCTCCTTCCATAAATTACGCCTCTCTCTAGATCAACCCTCTGGATTTTTCTTCCATTGTTAATGCAGCCAAATTCCACAGCAGTAAGGAAAACCGTATGGCTGAACCCAGAACATAAATTAGCCTCAGAAAATGAGCAAACTGAGCAAGTACATCTTTGTTTCTAAAGTAAACATTAATAAAATAGACAAAGCTGTCACACGGGCTTGGGAGAGTAATGCTTCCAGCTTCTTTCATCTCTGCTCTGGGCTCAGGAATTACAGCCCTTTTCTGCATTCCATATCAGGCGTCAAGCTAAGATTGTAGAGATGCTCTGAATTCCGTTCCTCAGGTAATAGTCATCATCATTAAACATCCCTATTCCCCTGAAAGCAGAACCGCACAGAATTATTCAAGAGTTGGCATCTATAAAAAGAGGCACCGGAGGTTTTTGTTCTTGCTTGGGCAAAAATCCCATTTGCAGCAGAAGTTCTGATGCCCATTTCTGACTGTCCAAGTGCCCTTTACAACCCTCCTGTCTGCCCCTCTCTCATCGTATCAAACCAGGACCATGAACACAACCAAGTGCTGATGTCTGAGCACACACAGAAGGCAGGGCACTCCACACCTTCCCAGCCACACTTGGAATGGATGTCCCTCCAAACGTGGGGTCCCCTCAGCAGCTACAGCCCCACTTCTGTTCCTGGCGGGTGTCCCAGGGAAGGTCACAGCTCCTCGGGAGGGTTTGTATCTCCCGCCAACCGAGGTCACACAACACAACCAGCAGGAGTGGCAGAACCTCCTCCCAGCACAGACAGGGTCTAGCCCAGAGATCCACCACCCTGTCAAGAGCACCAAAAGTCTTTTAGTCTCCAGAGTGCTGGAACCTGTGGAAGACCACGCGTGGAAAACGCCAGTCTTCCATCTCTTTCAGTATTAACGAGCAAGGCCTCAGCCTTGGCATGCGCAGTGATTAATGCTGCCAAACCACAGATGAAAACTTTGAGGTAAACAGGGATCAGGACCCAGATTCATCCAACTTCGTTCTGCTTAAAGCCTCTAAGCTATCTAGCTCACGGCCTTCACTAGTGGCCAGCTGCCAGGAAGTGCCAGAGGAGTTTCCGTGGCCGGTGGTAGTCTTTGTGATCTAGATAAAGTGCTCCTAAGACATCCAGCCACTGGCTCGTGACCCCAGGGCCTGAACTATGTCCTTTTCCTGGCAACATGAAAAGCTAATGAGCAGCTAATTCCTCAATTTGTAAGGGCTAATTGGCAATTTTGAAGAAATTACATTAAATATGACATTAAAAGTCTTACCTTTTCAGACACAAAAACATCCCCAAACCAAACCCCGTATTTTTCACTGCCTCACGTTCTCTGTGGCTGAGAGAATGCACAAAATGTGGAGGTCCAGCAAAGGAATATGAGACAAATGGGCAGAACTGAACTCCCAGTGCATCAGACTATCCCATTATCACTAATAAACCTCCAATCATTCAACCCATAAGTGGATGTTTCATTTTAGACGAGAGATACAGTTTTTGTCTGGCACCAGAAAATAGCATCAATACAAATGAAGCAGAGTCCCCCTCAGGAACTGACAGCTTTGCGCGCTGCCTCCCGCATTCATCGCCTGGTCGAGTGTGAAATGGATACCCACCACTCCCTGAATTCCTTCCTGCACTGCCAGAAGTTTAATTCCTCTGCCTGGCAAGGCTGGAGGAGGGATGGAGGCAGCTCTGCCAGCCTGGCAGCGAGCGTGCCCGCCCAGCCTGGGGCACAGGATGGAGGGGCATCCCCGGTGATGGGGACACGTTCCCATCCCACTCACAAAACTGTTCCCATCCCAGCCACAAAACCCCGCCTGGGCTGCACAAACCTCACGCTCCTCTTGGTTTGTCCTCACTTTACCCAGTCAAACAAGCAACAGCTGCCACAAAGCAGAGGTGAGATTGTTTTAAGTCATAAATTGCAAAAATACCGACTGACAATCAGATTTATGTTACAAAATTCCTCAGTGGAAGCAGGCCAAAGCTGTGCTGCAGGTACAGTCTAGCTAACGCTGCAGAGTGCTTTCCTCCCCGGTGGAAAGTTTTCTTCTGCATGTTTGCCTCGTCTTTATACATTCCAATTAGGAGCTCCCTCTACTCCTGACCAATTAGCTCACGCCTATTTGCATTAAAATAACAGTGAGAAGCTGCCCGCTGTAAACCACTGGTATTTCCTGTTGATGCCACAGAAAGTCTTCATTTCCGTGCTCTGAAATGCAGCTAATTTATTTTCCTGAGAGCTCACACTAATTGCTTGTTCGAAGAGAAAGTCACCAATTTCAAATGCTTTTCCTTGAAAGCCAGAAGATCCATAGGAGATCCATACATCAAACAGCCAAACTGGGTCTACTTCCTGTGGTTATAAGTCTAAATAAAGGCAAGGATATTAAAATTAGATTCAAAGTGGAATATCAAAGATGGCATGAGTAGTTTTATGCAGAGTAACAGTGCTTATAGAAGAAAGTGAGTGAGATAAGAGACCCTCCCATCTTATGTGTATCACAACTGCTGCTTATCAACAACTGTATTCCGAAGCTGAAGGAGGAAAACTGATTTAATCAGGCATAAGAAGAGCTAATTACACAGTCCCCTTCCAGAGCATGAGGCTCTCAGAATGCAGCTGAGACACCTGATGTGAAAATCACTATTTTAGATAGTTTTAAGGGTTGAGCAGAGAAAGGTCTAGTGAGTCAGAGCTAACTTTGCAGGCAAATTAGCTTTTAATTTTCAATGTCACTTTGTATTACGCAACTGTTTTGGAAAATTTCTTTTTTCCTTACGATAACATCTTCTCACCTGCACGCTGTTCTTCCTTGCAGGAGGTGATCTCAGCTCATGGCAATACAAGCAGAGTAAGACCCGCTGGAATACCTACATCTTAATTCCAGGCACGCTTCTAAGGTTTCCCTTTGGAAAAAGTAGAAGTCAGCTAGGAGCAGGTTACCCCGAGAGCTGGAAACCACAAGGCTTGGATCCACTCTGAGCCACACAAAACCTCTGTGCTGGCAAAGGTCTGATGGCCTCTGTCCTGCAGGGAAGCCATAGGTTCATTACAGGCTGACCTAGACAGAGTTTAAGGTGCCTCCAGCAGAGGTGGAGGTTTCTGGAGAACAGAGACAATACATCTCTGTGTCAAAATCTTTCATGAATCCAGTAAAATTCAAGGATTTCTTCCTACATGCCTTAACAAATCAAGCCAAAATGACAGGTTGTGTGAGGTGCACATGAAACGGTGTTTAAGAGTAGAAAAGCGATGATGGAGAAAGTTTGGGAGGGGAACGGAGCTGATGGAAGCTGGCGATGAGGGTGAGGAAATCACTGTGTTCAGGAAGCCGGGTTCACACCTGCAAATCCACAGCAGGCAGACCGGAGAGCGACTGTGCAAGCAGGAAAGGTGGGAGCACGAATGGAGGAGCAGATTTTGGGTAGTGTAGGGGAGAACACAAGACTGACAAAGATCCAGGACACGTTACTCACATCAACACGTCCAGCATTTGCTGCCGTCACCCGCACATTTAATTTCTCAGTCGCAAATCCCAACCAGACACCAAATCCCAATTCTTTCCCTCACATCACATGTCATGGGCGCTGCAGAATATGTCAATTTATTACTCAGAAGCCAGGGCACGGGGAGGTCACACCAAAACAAGAGAGTATAAAACATTTGCCTGTTTTAACCATGACTAATTCCTGACGTGAATCTGATTACAAAACTTTATCTATTGCTCCTCACCAAATGATGGAGTTGGGCTCCCTGGATTAGCCAAGTTGGCGCCCTACAAAGGGGAGGAGGACATTTTGGCATTTGGCATTTTCTGCCTCTGCACCACATCAGATTTTCCACCGTGGTGTCAGGGGAGATTTCTATCTACTTCCACGGGAAAGAGCCAGATAAGGACAGCGGTTCTATACCTTTGTTATCTTTATAAAAAGGTTAGCTTGCCAACTGCCTTCGTGTTTTTACCAAAGGCAAGGTACAGCCCAACAGAATATATATCAAAGTTTCCAGTGATTCCTTCACCTTTTCTGCTGTGCTGTCACTTGACATTTGCCTCAGAGGTGGTCCCAATGAAAAAAAGAGCACTTTTGTTTTCTTTGTATTGTCACTGTGAGATGCAAAAGGAAAAAAAGTTCACCAGAGAGATGAACTGAAAGCACCCAACACTTCTTCCCTGTTTGGAGTTCCTTGATCTGGAAAAATTGCTTCAGGTTAGGGTTATCTGCAAAAGTCCCTTTGCTCCAAGAAAATGTATATAGAAATGGTTTTAAAGGCGAATATATCTTCTTAAGGTCTTCCCCAATTTTTAACATGAGAAAAATCAGTTGCTGCTTCTGCTTGGAGCACCAGCAATAGTACAGGCTCTGTAATTCTAATCTTCCAGTATTTACAGAGTGACCAGTTTGTGCTAGGGCCACAGAACCCTGAAGGGAGCAGCAGCTCTCTCAGGCAGAACAGCTGGCACAGATATAAGCAGATAAAATATTAAGATGACGTTCTTAACATTGCAAATTTCTACACAAAATGGAAATCCTTCCAATCTGATTCCCTTCCTACATACACAAAATAAAAGCACCAGGAAGCAGACTATTGCATCAAACCTGAAAAAAAGAAAATAAACCTTTTTTGTTTTGCTTAAGATTTTTTGTTTTTAAATTCAAATATGCAGTAGACAATTAGAAAGCTTGGTGTTTGGGAAGCACTAATTATGACCCTTGTATGCACTGCTCATATACAACTGTATCCGGGAAGTTGATAAACAAATAAACATCCCTGGAATCTCCAAAGATTAAATCCATCAGAACATCCCAAAATAGTGGATTCTGTGCAAGTCCTTCCCTGCCTTCCACAGGGGGACCTGGAATGCCTGGTTCACTTCTGGTGCAGGACAGGGGCTCCCTTTTTATTTGCATTCTGCCTGCTCTGTGCAGGCCACCATGAGCTTTTTGTCAATGCCACCAGGAAGGACCTTCCCAATCTGCAGTCAGACCGTGGGGAGTTTTGGATACACAGACTGCACTGGGAACAGCTCGGCTTTTACTAAGCCAGCCTCTACATGCACCTTTAACAGAGAAATGAACCCCACCAAATATCTGCTGAAAAGCACTGGAATAATCTCCCACCACGTTCAAGACGCGCAGGAGAGGGGAGGAACTCCTCCCAGAGATCCAGGCACTGGAGGAAAGAACCCCGCAGGGCTCAGTGCCGAGATGCAAGACGCGGCTTCCCTCGCTGCTCTGAAGTTCCTTATCTTCCGACTCCTCTCGGCATGAAGCTGAGAAGCTCCCTGTAGCAACAGGCTGTGAAAACACTCTGCTCTGAGGCAAACAGACACAGCGTTCTTTCTTCTGTTCCTTCCCCTTCCCGCAGCAGAGGACCTGTCTTGGGGAAAACGCAGGGTGGCCTGGTGGCAGCAGAGAGGACACTAGGAGTGAAATCTGCCAGTGCCCTGGTCGTCCTCATTAACTCTTCAAATTAATGAGGTCATCCTCATTAACTCTTCAAATACTCCTGTTTACCCTGTGGGCGGTGGGAAATACCTGGCTACAGTCCCTGACATTTCCAGCTACAGTGCTCAAATGGGTAAGTCTTCTTCCCTGCCATTTTCCAAATTGTAGGCACACACAAGAACTAGAAACACAGGGTAAAAAAGACCGAGCAGAGATGTTGCTCTGCTCTGCACTGGTGCTAATGAGTAGCACGCCAGCTGTGCAGGAGGCAGCTGTTGTAGCTGGGGATCCTACCTTTTGTGATGTTCAGCATCCAAACATTGGGCATTGTCCTACACAATTCTTTCAATATTAGCTCGGAACAACTAATTCAACAGCCCTGTGCCTCCCAGCTGGAGCAGAGAAGCTGAGGAACAAATATGACGTAGAACAGGCCCCTTCCTTTCTCAGCCGTCGTCCTTCTGATCCTTCTGAACAGAACAAAGCTGCTCTGCTGTGGATGTGTCAATACAGCCATTTCCATGACAACAGCCTAGGATGTGCCAAATATAGACATTTGACTTCAACGAGCGGAGAAGGAAGAGGCACACGACTGGAGGGTGTTCTGCTGCGCTGCATTTAAACCCAATTCCTTCCTGGTGGCTGTGGGCAAACACTCAGAGAAGAATTAATGGGGGCCCTCTGGGATCCCAGTGCTCTCTCAAGCTCATTTCTGCTCTCTCCTGCTGCAGAAGGCAGGGAACCAGCTGCCTGGCTTCACCCAAAGTTCTCCAGCACAGAGACAAACAGCTGAGCATTAACTGCTGATGAAGACAGGTTTAAATTTTCTTTCCCACCCTCACGTTTAAAGAGCTGAGGTTCGTGGACTCACTTTGTGTCACCGGTCCTGCTTTAGAGGTAGAAGAGACAGCCACCAGCAAAGGAAGACAACTTCTAAAGTCACTTCAGAAGGATTCATCAGCATTTTTCTCCTAGCCAAGTGAGGTTCACGCAGCAGGAAGGACCCCCATGGAGCACTGCAAGCAGCTTCACCCCATGAACAAACCCCATTACAGTGCAGAACATGACCTGAGGTCCTTCCATCAGCTACTGCCTGACCACAGAACCATCACAGAATGGGCTGGAATGGACCTTAAAGCTCCCCTAGCTCCAACCTCCTGCCACAGGCAGGGATGCCACCAGTTCGGTCAGGTTGCCCGGGACCCCATCCAACCTGGAATACACTACATGTTCTAAGAAAACCCCAGCACCTTGCCCGCCTCGGTGCACTGCAGCATCTTTCCAGCACAAGGGTGATCTAGAACCACACCGTGTGGGAACTGCGCAGGTTTTTAACACCAATCCACTTAAAACAGTGAATTGGTGAAAGACCCGCTAAGACGCTCCCAGCACGGGGCTCTGAGATCCTGAATCAGAGCTATGCAGGGAGCCAGGAAATTCCAACCTGCAGCAGAGTTCAAACTCTTGCCGTGGCCCTTGTAAGGTACTTGAAGCAAAGTTTTTGGTCTGTGGCCCAGCTCTGTTTTCCTTTTGATTATCTTGCAGACAGCACTTAGCAACCCACGCAACCCCCTTGTATTTAGGTTTTATAGGAGAGGAAAGCAGAGCAGGAATGTAGGTAATGTGCCTGCCTGCCACAGAGAGCACACAGAGTTAGTGATTGCCAAAACCCCTTTCCTCACAGCATTCCTATCTGCTTCCAGAGTCTGTGTCAAGGTAGTCGAGATCAAATGTTTCCAGCAGAAGGCCCTGTTTTAATGGCCATGCTTTAAACTAAGAAAATCGTTAGACCAAAACCCTTTGAGCACAACAGGCTGAGCCACAAGAAAAAATATTCACAACCGAGGGACGTTGTTTTTAAATGGGAATTTACTCACAAGAGCTCATTCTAACAAGCACACTGGCCTCTCACATAGATTTCTGAGTTAATAATTAGAGCATTGCAGCACCAGACTGTGGGCTGTTGTGCCCGATACGGCAGGTCCCTTCTGTGCTATGACTTGTTACTTACGGAGTGCTATAAATAACGGGGCTGAATGAGCCTGTGCGTAGTGCAGAAACCACACACAAGGCCTGACTGAAGATCCCACAGCCTCAGAGCTTTCTGAGGACACTTCAGACAAGGCTCCCCCTTGGCATTAACTATTTGTACAACCAGATTCCTCCCACGTGTGCGCCAAAGTCTGGCCTGGCATTTGCCTGAGGTCCAGCTGATGGTCTGACATTACTCTGGGAAAAACAAAACAGCGTTGATCAAATGCTCACAACCCCACGTCCCCAGGGCAGAAACGTGCAGCGAGAGGCCACAAACCCCACCAGAAACAAAACATCCTGATGCCTTAGGTTTTAACTTCTGTACTTTGCAAATCCTGTATTGCCCGGTGTGTAACTCTGAAGTTCCTTGCAGCTCGTGAGCTGCTCTCTTAGGCCAGACAGACACAACAAAGCTTCTCTGAGCTTGGTGTTCAAGGACACTAGGGCTGTCCTGGGCCTAAAGGTGAAAACTAGGACCAGGAGAGAGGTGGAGAAATGGAAGAGAGCTGAAGTTTTAATTGGTGAATTTATGCTGATATGCAAATGGACCAAACCTATAACAGTGTGAAGAACTCATGACTCGTTGTCCATCTTGGGGTCCATTTTATGGAATCAGTCTCCGGCTCCCCAGGCTGTACCTTGAAGGCCCTTCAAATAAATACCTTTATTCCCTGACTCTTGTCTAGTGTCTGTTTCTAGGTGGCTGGAGAAGGCAACAATCCCACACCGAGAGGCCGCAAACCCCACCACAAACAAAACATCCCACACCGTGCAATTCATCATGCCCTGCAAGAACCAAACGCCGCTCCACAGCTTTAGGCACCAAACACTGGCACGCGTCACCAAGGCACCATCAGCTCCAGCATCTGCTGCAATTAAGAAACTCTGACCTGTCCTGTCTTCTCTCTTCCTCTCCAGCTACGCGCTCAGCTGAGCCATAGGAAGCAACTTGTGAATCCTGCAGTGATCCAGCTGTCAGCAAATCCCGGCCCCTCAGGACTGAGGCAGGAAAAATTGGCTTCTGCTTCGCGTTTTCGGAAAATTTAATCTCCCTACCTGCCTTGCCAAAGAAAGCACTTTGACAAATAAAGTTGCTCTGCTACCCATGGGCAGTAGGATGAGCATGAAGGGGGTTAGGAGCCCAGAAAACACAGCACGCTGAGCTCAGCCAGGACTCCAATGGAAATGAGGGCACAAGGAACACATGGATGTGCTGGAGTGGGTCCAGCTAAAGGCCAGGGGTGTTTAAGGCATTGAAGCACCTGACATACACAGAGAGGCTGAGAGAACCTGGACCCTTCAGCCTGGAGAAGACAAAGCTCAGGGAAATCCTGACAGTGTGATTCCCAAAAACTCATTAATCACCCTCTGTTTTTCCTTATCGCAACTGGAAAAATCTTCGCAATCAAGACGCCTTTTTCAAAAATGAAAACTGGAAGAAAGAATGGCAGCACCTGAGAGGAAGACAGAACACCAGGCTGCAGGTCCCACCTTTATGCAGAAAAAAGACGTGTATTTGGCCAAGCAGCCTTTCAGGACTTTGATGCAGCAGTGCTCACACTCATCTACATTTGTGATTTCAGAGACATCAAGAATGATTTAGATGAGTCAAGACTAATGACCTGGCCATAATTAATTCAGTGTATTTTTAAATAATTCTGATCAAGTGTCAAGTCACAGGCTTGAAACACTGTGAAATTTTTTTTTTCTTACCCTTGGAAGTATTTTTTTTTTTCCTTCTGGAAGCTAAGTTCTCCAGATCAGAAGAGTTATCTGGATTAGACAATCACAAGCGGCTTCCTAAAAGATGCACAAGCTGTCCTACATACAATTCCTCTGGAGACTTCCTCTAGTGGCTCCAAGGTGATGGTCAAGTGGCATTTTGGGGGCCAAGCAGAAGTCCCAGCTATGCAGTGCGTGCTCCCAAGTGGGCCACACAAGGCAGCATGAACACAGGTGAGCATTAAATCACCAACTGTGGCTACAGATGCACAGAAGAAAACCTGACCAACCCCCCAGAACTCAGCCTACGCAGAGTACTGACAGTAAGACAGCATGAAATAGGACTGCCAGGCCCTAGATTTATGACAGCGTAGAGATCGTGGTGAAGCTCAGAACTGGGACCAAAAATAGCCCAAATTAAATTATTTTGTGCTCTCCAAAGAGAAATGACAGATCCAATCAACAAGTTTCAGTACAGATGGGCTCTGCATATTTTTAATTTATTCAGGCTTTTGAGGCTGATAAGAACGCCGCATTTCGAATTGATCCAAATCCACTGTTTTGGGGGTATTAGTAATGCCGTGTTTTCATAACAAACCCTCCTAAAAGGTTTGTTGTCAAAGCTTCTTTCAGGCATGCAGAGTGGGTTTTTGCCTTGAGCAGGATGTACCCTCAGTGACCTCAAGCTGACACGCAGCTCTGCTCAGGGACAGGGCCCTCCTGCCCGGGCACCAGGAGCTGAGCCAGCCCAGTGCTTCCAACAGCAGCTCCAGCAGCCAGGCTGCCCCTCTCCTATCCAGGCCAGCAGGGGCACAGGGCCTGTCTGACATCTTCCTTTGCCTCTTGGAAGACCCCAGGAGCTGCAGTTTCCAAATGCCAAGGATGTCTTTTCACATGTACGTTCCANTTTCAGGCATGCAGAGTGGGTTTTTGCCTTGAGCAGGATGTACCCTCAGTGACCTCAAGCTGACACGCAGCTCTGCTCAGGGACAGGGCCCTCCTGCCCGGGCACCAGGAGCTGAGCCAGCCCAGTGCTTCCAACAGCAGCTCCAGCAGCCAGGCTGCCCCTCTCCTATCCAGGCCAGCAGGGGCACAGGGCCTGTCTGACATCTTCCTTTGCCTCTTGGAAGACCCCAGGAGCTGCAGTTTCCAAATGCCAAGGATGTCTTTTCACATGTACGTTCCAGCAGCGATCTTGGCTCGTAAACAGCTGAGAACTTTTCACACCTGGCCTGGAAGGATTCTGTTGGCCAAGGGAAGCCACGGTAGCTTAATCCTGCCCGTCCAAACAGATCAGGTGGTGTTAACATTGAACCTCCCAGCACGCTGCCTTTTTTTCCCTGCATTTTTAGGGGCACTTCAATTTAAAGAAAAAAAGAAAGGAGCTTAATTCAAAACTACCTCATGGAAACTATTTCCCTTAGCCAAAAGGAAAACTCCTGCAATCTCACTCCCACGCAGAAATAAATTTCTGTTTTGAAAACATCATTACTCTTACCTTTCTTTGTGCACAACATGAAGCATTCTGATGCTGTTAAAATTATTTTTTTATTTTAAAGAAAATAAAAATAAAATCAAAAGTCTGCATTTACCTCATGTTCCTGATACAAAAACTTCTTTTTCAAGTTATTTTATAAATGCTTACATGTAATTTACTTTCCAAAGAAAGAGGATGGTACCATGCACCTTAACAGTACGTTTGAACTGGATTTCAAATTATGATTTAGGCATTTATCAGATCCTTGAAGAAGGGTTCCGAAAGAAACTTCAGCCACTGGTAGACAAAGAAAAATTCAGAGCCCACACCTAGAAATGAGTGTTTTTGAGAAACCTCAGTGAGGAATGTTCTCAGCTTAACTGATGAATAACTGTGTGTGTCTGTATGCATATATATATATATTTATATATCTGCATGTGTGTGTGTGCATATATACACACGCACTCAAACACGAGGTAAAAAGATAATTCAGCAGAGCAAGAACACGAAGTGTTCAAGCGCCTTTAGCACTCGAATTCCCTCCTATTCTACAACCACTTGCCAGCCTTCATCCTGCTGGAGGCCACGGAATGAACTCAGGAATCAGCTGCACGTGGGGTGATGCATTAGAGCATCCATAAGCACTCCCTGGGATACAGCACAACTTGGAAATGGCTCAATTACTCCAGCAAAGCAATTACTCTGTACTCCGTGGCAAAAACAACAGCAACAAAATAAATTATTGGAGCCCTTATGAGCCAGCATCACAGCCCGGGGAATCTCTTGCTCCCTGATTAGCAGGGATGGAGAATAACAGGAGCAAAGCTCTGGACCTGTTTAGGTAAATACACCCCGAGGTGTGTGTGCAGTGAGAGCTGCCAGCACTTGCGTGTTCACACGGTGTAATCCAAGGCAGTCAACCAGGTGCAAACTCTGTTCCTACCAGCTCACACCCAGGCTGCTGTCTCGCTTTCGTGTGCAGACACCGCTTATAGGAGTCGCCCTTTTAGGATGGTGCTGATGCCTTAGGTT
>VYZQ01044283.1:0-15699 GCA_013400655.1 Mystacornis crossleyi
AAAAAACAATGACCTCTGACTGGCTGACCTAGTCAAGCATAATATCAAGATTCAAACTGCAGTTTCCTGAGGTAGGACAGGACAATTTTACATGTTAAAGCACGGCTTTAAGCTATACCACACCTGACTGACTTAGGAAAATCTTTGACATTCAAAGCCGTTAAATTCACATTTAAGCAATGCAGGGCTCCCGGCATGGTAGGAGAATGTCAGCACAGCCAAGACAGGCTAGAAACACGAAGCTGTGTGTTCACATCTCTATTCCAAGCTCAAGACACAATCCTGACATCATTTCTTGCAGTCCCACCCTCCCTGAAGGGTAAGGCTCTCAGGAGGATTCAGACTTCCAAGCCTGCTGCAACAATAAACCAACCACTGTCACCATCTAGAGAAAAAAAACAATGTTTACAACTGCAAAATGTATTAATCGTTTGCCTGAAAGACCTCTGAAATTTTATATCATCTTTTACATCACGGAGAACCTTTGTGTCCAGTGAAACCAGAAGGAAGTTCCTGACTTTCTGTACTGCCCTCATGCATTACATGTCATTGTTTGTGTGTCCTGATTCCCAGGAAGTGGGCTACCTGAGGACTGCTCTCACTGGGCTAGTTACCTGCTCAAGAGAATTGACTTAAAATGGGATAAATGGAGACCTCTTGCTTTTTTCAGATGATCTCCTCATATGATTTACTGCCTGACTTTGTAGCTGAATCAAATAACTATTATGCACTACAGTAAATAAAATCCTACTGAGGCAAGCAAATCTGCACAGCTGCAAGGAGACTTTAACCCGCAGTCATCTGTGGCAGGGGGACTGAATATGGCAATCAGGTTTCTTTTGTTCTCTGGGGTACAGGAAGTTACCCCTAAAATAGAAAAAAACCAAAGAAACAAACAAACAGACAAAAATACAAACAAACAAAAATCCCAAAAACATCTTGAATATGGTACAAGTGCAATCAATCCAGTGCACACACGAAAACCCCCCACAATCAGCCCTCTTCAGGCTGGGATTGCAAGGGATATGTGATTTCTTTGTCCAGAATCACAAAGTGCAAACAACTACTCCTAACCATAAGACTGCCATTAGGAATACACACATCAGGCCATCTTCCTCTTCCTGCTCACCTTATTATCCTTTAGAAAAAGTGCCAACATTTCTTCTCTCCCGTAACGATAGTCTGCTAGTTTGTACTTCGGCAGCGCCGGAGACAGAGGAGGGGATGTCACACTCCCGCCACTCGACAAAGCTCGCAGCCTAAAAGAAAGCAGAAAACAAGGGAAACTGAACTGAGAAATCTTCACCTGTGCTACCATCCCTCTGCACACTCACAGATTTGACACAAGCAAAATAAATACAACACTGAAAGTAAAGGCATTAACGGTTTAACTTCAAAACTCTCAATCTCAGTGCTTCAACAGGAAGGGTGGAAGAGCCTCCCTTGTTTTACCCATAACCAGGAAAGCAAGAAAAGAAAAATTCCCATGAGCACATGAAGGAATTCAACTTGCCCCAGGAAAACTCTGATGTTGACTACATAGCAAGCCAGCTATACCCCCCTAGAGCCTTGCCTAAGCTATTTACACAGGCTGCACACAAATCAGTGAGACATCTTAATGACAACAGCTTCTTTTTGATAAGAAAAATTCTTACCATGCTAGGAGAGTGCAGCAAATATTAAGCTAAGAAAGGAGTTTATTCAGATGTTTCATTAAGTTTAACAGTACAGCACAGTAAATTTTATAACAAAGTTTCTTCGTGTGTCTCTGGCTGGAATCCTTCCTTACCACAAATCCCTTTTCCACAAGTTAAAATAAATGGCTTTTTTTAGAGTGCATATACCATTTAACTTAGGCTATCACTAAAAGAAAAAAATAAAATTAAGAAAAAGATGTACAAAATATAGTGACACTCTACTTCAGAGATGCTGCAAGCAACAATGTAATTTATGGTAACAGATAAATATGCTATTATATTTGATCCCATCCCACACAAGTAAGTTACTTAGCTTCTTGAAGGTAGCATCCTACCATTATTCCCACTCTGCAGGTGAATTAGTCTCATTCTACACAGCCACTTCCTCAGCTACTCAAATATTGGGTATTTTTGAGTTTAAGGAACATTATACAAAAGCATATGTGTGTCAAGAAACAAAACCCTGCCCATTTTCTTACATTCCCTTTGGTGGGCAACTTAGACAAGTAAAACAATAAAAGCTCTTCTCAGCAATCAAAAAATCCTTGGAAGGTAAGGGGCTCTAAAAGAGTGATTCAGAGGCTACCTTTCACCTAATTACTGAAGCATGCTTTGATTTGTTTTATTGTTCTTTAAACAGAAAGGAAAAAACCATTTGCAAGTCAAATGTTGATCTTATTTTTTTAGTTTGGTGCCACCCCGTGGCAGTTCCTCTGCATACCACTTCCAAACAAATCACGCCTAAGGAAGAATTATTTAAAGGATTAGATGGCTCAGCACAACGTTCAACACCAATCCAGATCAAACGTGACCCAGAGTTTCACTGTTAAGTGATACAGCAGCTTACGTGACAGACATGACTATAAGGCAACTGAACAGAAAAATTTTAAATCTTATGTCCCATTATTCCTGTAAAAACCTACTAATTCAGTGAAGTATAATGTATGCTTCCATACATAATCTAATCTGGTTTTTAAACTAACTGGAGACTCACTATGACACAGCACTGAAGTTACTGTTAAAATAAGTGCTTTTTTTAGAATTGTCTTCCCCCTTCTCTTTTTTTAATATAGCTTTGGCTTCCATCCATCAAGAATCTAATCGTGTCTGTCTCTCACACTGAAGAGCACTGCAGCACAAGCTATCTGCCTGGTGGGTATATTTATAGATAGTGATAAATTCATTCCTTAACCTTCTTTCATTCTAACAAAATAGACCGAGCTCTCATTGTTTCACAGGCTGCAAATCACGTCTTACTTCTTCACTGAAAGCTCTCCAATTTCTGTACATTGTGTATAGAAATGTGTCAGCAAAAGTGAATGTGTTATTCCAGTAACAGTCCTACCACGTGCAATGCAGCAACTCTATTTCCTATAACCACTCCACATTCCCACTGACACGCCTGGGGATCAGTCACTCCTCAGAAACCACACCACGCAGAATTCTTGTTTGGAACTGAAATCACCAGTACTTTAACGAGAAATTGGAACGAATACTGAATAATCACACCTGTGCTCTTCAGCAGGAGCCAGGCCCGTGCCTGTCAGACAAGCTGTAAAACTAACAGCTGAGCAAACTGTGGGACTGCACGGGTTCCCCTGAACACAGCAGCTCTCTTTTCCTCACACTTTTCCACACAAACACGCGGGACACTGACACCAGACTCACTTTTACCAAATTCCATACAGGGCTTGGGTTTTTTAAAAGTGGGAAAAGAAAACGCTCAGCTATAGATTGAAGTATAGTGACGAGAGTTTAAGAACTTCCTTATTAACATGCATCACACAGAAAGACTGAATAAGCACATCTTCAATTATTCTGTGCATACCTCTGAGATCATAAACATTATTCCTCCCTCAAATGCTTGGCAGCAAGGCAAACATTAGGCATTAACATAACACAAACCCCAACTCAGTTCATATACAATGCCAATTCACAATGTTAAGACTAATTTTATAATATTGCTTTCGGTCACAGGCCAGGAACTGAGGTGAAGTAGGACAAAACAACAGAGATATTATATCCCATTCAGTCCCATAATCAACTCTGCTCCAAAGGAAAAACATTTCTTTTAGACAAGTTCTGGAGTGTGACAAAACAGACAAAACTTACCATTCAGGCCCAAAGTTAAGTGTCTGAGTTTCTGCTGCCATTTTTTCCTGTTCTATTCCTCTTTTTTAAAAAGTGTGAACCTGAAAAATAAAAATATTTATTATGAAAACCGCTGGATTGATACAGCCCTTCACAGACTAATTCAAAATACAAAAGCACACCTGGTCACGCAAAGAAGTAAAAAAATTGACTACATGGAAAATTTTTTTTAAGGAACCCATTTCAGCTCTCCAAAAAAGATTGATTTACTAGTATGGGAGCAACTGCATCAAGATTTCTTCCCTAAATCCCTCTTTTAACAGCTCAAACAGGACACTGGATCAGGATGTCTGAGGAAACAATTTGTACAAACACAGAACTTGATGCATAATCCTCTCCTCAAAGAACAGTAATGCTTAATTAACAGAATTGCCACTTCCTGACAATTACAAGAGGATAAAAACCCCACTAGAATTACAGCAAGACAGATTTGCCAGCTGAGTGGCAGAGTATTCAAGAATTTTCCACTGCTCAGCCTTGAAAAATAAGCCTGCTAAAGATCAAGTACATCCAATGCTACAACACCCTCCAAAATTCTGCAGGCAAATGACAGTATTTCTTTCATTCTTGGTTTTATTAAGCCAAAACAATGCATAAGGTAAGACTTCAGCTACTTTCACTGCTGTTAGCCAAGGTAGGTCCTGCAGGCACGAGCGAAGCTCAGAAGTTCCTACAAATCCAGGGTGTGTGGGTAAGAGCAGAGGAAGCCACGCAGGAGGGCAAGAACAAGACTAAGGTAAGGTTATGAATTTTTCCCTCACAGAACCAAGCCCAGCCCAGGCAGTTCTGAAGAAGGGTATTTTCACACAATAAATACAGCTCTTCTTCCCTCCCAGCAGCAGCCAAATCCAAATCTGCAGCGGAAGATGGTTTGGGTTTTTAAAAACCAAACACACTGCAGGTAAAGCCCCAGAAAAAAAAGAAGATTTGAAGCATCATCTGCAGACACTGGTTGATTAGACTCCAAGAACTCATAATGGCAGGGAGGGAACTTTGCTGTATCAGAACGGTATCCCATAATAGATCCAGGGACTAAACAAGGAACTTCAGGAGTTTGTCTATGCTTTGCAAGAAAAGGTGATGAAAAAGAAAAACAAAACCTGGGGGAGAGAGGTGGAAAGGGAAAATTAATTACTGAAGAAAACAAGACAAAACCGAACAAAGGAAACATATTTTTTCTTATATGCCACAGAAGTAATGATATTAAAGAAAATAAATCAAGACCCTCAAAGCTAGAAAATGACAAAACATACTGAAACCAAATATGTTAAAACTGCTTGAGCAGATTTTAACCACATATTTTGGGCATGAGATTACAAATGCTTATAAAACTCCCTGCAGCCTAAACCCACCAACTAACATTTGGCCTATGTATTTTAATGACATGCCCTTTGTCCCATACAAAAAGGAATTTATACACAAATCTCAGTGGTTTTATTTTCACAATAATTCTAGACAATGAAACGGAATTATCCCTACTACCTGCACCAAAAGCTAATACAAAAATACCCAGATATCCTCACAGGCCTAGTCTGAGATGATTTTGGTCTGATCTGAGCTGCCTTTTTGAAGTAGCCAACAGCTCATTAGAACATTCAAGGTATTTCCATTCACCATCCTGAAAATCAAAATAAAAGGTAAGTTACCCAAAGACAACAGGCAGTAGCCACACGTAAAAATACTGTGGGGCAATTCAAGTAAACCATCATGCACACTCGGGCAGAGACAAGCCTCCAACACAATTCCCACTAGCCTTAACTGGATGGCTGTCCCTCCACTTCCTGCAGTGCCTGTCATCCTTCTGCTGGGGTGGGGTGGGGAGTTTCCAGGTCAACCCACGTGCATCACCAGGGAACCTGGGATCCTTAACTCCTAACATCAAAGCTAGTCTAGTACCAGTAATACCAAAAAGGCTGGCACTGAGGGTTAAACAGCAATGGAAACACAGCTGAAAGGCATCAGATACAAAGACAAAGCACTAAAAAACAGTTAGCAACAAGCTGTTCACTGGTTCTGGACCCACTCTTCAGCCTCCACATCACCTTCCCCAAAAATTGAGGACACCATGTCATGTTTCCCTACGAGACTCCTTAGCAGACCAGTACCTACAGGAATGCTAGTCTCATCCCAGTGAGCTGCTACACGGCTTCCCTAGCCCTCATTCTGGCCACTGCACTTTGTTTTGTGAACTCTTCCTCTTCTGTTTTGCACTCAGGTAAGTTGCTCCATCCCTGGAAGTTCTGACTGTATGAGAATTTTGAACTGGAAACAAGACAACCGTAAGTGAAAGAAAGTGTATTGAATACATCCCCCCCAACCCTAAACAGAATAAAACAGATGTGAGGATTATCTGAATAGGTGTGACAGGAGAACTGAATGGACAACGCTACCCAGAAATAAAACGCACATGAAAAATAAATTACAGGCAAGGCTGAGAGAAAAACGTTGGACAGGAGTCACCCTGGAAATGGGCAGGGATTTGGGAGGAGGAGGGCAGAGGACAGGGAAAAGGCTCAGGAAAGCTAAGGCAGCAAGTGCACCGAAGGGAAACACTAAGCCACGCCAGAGCAATGAAACAGAGGGAGTGGAAACCCTGTGCTGCTTCTGCTGGCTCTCAGCAGCAGCCAGGGGAGAGGAGGAAGCCGACCTGCAAGGAGCCTCTGCCAGCGGCTGCACAGCACAGCAGCTCGTGTGCAGCAGAAGCTGCACTAACTGGAAAGGCAGGTTGGAGTGGACGAGGCAGCACTTGCATCACAGGAGGCAAAAGTCAGGGTGGAGCGAGAGAAAGCATGAGGAATTAGGAGACGGGAATGAGTGATCAGGTCACAAATGTAACCATTTTGGCTAAGCAAAAGGCATGAACTTAGCACATCTTGTTTGTCGAGATCACTTTCTTGGGTCTTCAAATTCAATATTAATAACTGAAATCTTGATTTTGATCTTTATGAAAATGCTGCTTCCTCATTAATCAATGATGGCAAATTACAACAATAATATACACCTAACATTTGCTCCTTGATATAACTTGATGAGGGGAAAGCCCCTTTCTGAACAGCTCGCTTTGTGAGTTGAGGTTTTCTCCAAATCAGTGGCTATTGACTGAGGAATCTCCACAGGCACAGATTTTACACAGGTACAGAGCACACAGGGGCAGCCCCAAGCTGAAGTGAGAAACTGAGGCAGTATTTTGGTCATGGCCAGCTAACACTACTGCTTGGCCAAGAAGGCTACCTGGTGCTTCCCACCACTCCCCCAAACAGGAACATTTTCTCCAAAGTCTTCTTCAAATAAGCTCAATACTTGATCAAGGTGCCAGTGTAACCCTACGAACAGCTGGGGTTTTCCTGCATATTTGGGGAAAAATGGAACTGGTTCATAACTGGAATTGGGACCCCATTTCCTGGGGTGATACCACAGCCACCAACCTGCCATCAACATGCAGGAGTGAAAAGGGAAGAAATCACACCAACCCCACCACCAACCTGTAGGCTGGCAAGGGGGGAAAAAAGCCCTGTTTTGTCAGCTGCTTAGTACATTTTGTCTGAACAGACACGAATTGTAATCCAATAACATGAAGCCTTTAAGTGGCTTTCACTCACAATTAACAGGTAAGCTGCCATCAGCAACACTCATTTCACTGGTTCACTTCAGGAACAATGGTTATTCTACCAATCCTGAAGTTTCTTAAATTATTTTTTAAGCTCACAATTCAGTACCTTAGAAATGTATTAAAGCTCTCAAATATTTGCTACAGACACAAGCCAGAACCTGATTCTACTGGCTAAATTTATGTGTTAAAATGCCTAAGATGTTTCAATTGAAGGTCTACAATTACTGTGGCTCGTTTTGCCCATAAGCTCTGGTATTTTAAATAAAACATACAGCTAGCTAATAAATATCAGAACAAAAAACTGTTTTCAGAGATTTGAAAGATCAAAACTACCATGTTTTCCAGACTTTGCTCAACCTCACATAACTGCCATTTAAGGTTCAATTATTACTGATGGGCACCAGCACTAAGATTTTCAGGCAATGTTAAATTCCTACATTTCCATTACAGAATTCTCTCAGTTTGCAGCCCATGGCAGCCTCACCAAGACATTCTGCTGTTCTGGGCAGAGACTACCTAGACAGAGATTCTTAGTGTTCCAAGTTAAGTCTAGGCAATGGCTGCATTCAGGTCTGCCCATCTCATCTGTTCTGCAGGCAAAAAACCCCACAAAAACAAACAAACAAAAAAAAAACCACACCACACACACACAAAAAATAATTTTTAAAAAACAAACACACACACAAAAAAAATAACCCCCACCACCCTATAGCTTTGG
Organism: Mystacornis crossleyi; assembly: GCA_013400655.1. Taxonomy (NCBI): domain Eukaryota; kingdom Metazoa; phylum Chordata; class Aves; order Passeriformes; family Timaliidae; genus Mystacornis; species Mystacornis crossleyi. Next base: position 8,177 of record VYZQ01044283.1, read on the forward strand.
GGCTGCTGTGTGCTCAGGTTTTTTAACAACTTTGGAAACCTAAAAAAGATATACCACTGATCCTTCCTATACACAGCTATTTTATTTTGAAATGGTCTACTCTTTGATCAGAGATGTTTAGGAAGAAAAGTACCCTTTCCTTTCAAGGTAGTTCTGTTGCTACGGTAGGTCTGAAACAGTCTTTTAAACCTAGAAATAGGGTGAAAATTTGAGAACCAAAGAACACAAGAGCAATACAGCGTGAGCAGACTTAAGTGCAAGGAAATGGGTTTTCCTTAAATAAACACGGAGAAGGAACGGAACAGCAGTGCTCCACCACTCAACAGCAACATTATATCAACATGACAAAACTTCACCTTCCACAAGCAAGAAAACATTCCACAGGCAGCTACTAGAGCTAGCTAATGTCAGTGCCAGTAAATGTGTTTTTAAAAAAATTACCAGGCTGACTGAATAATTAATGCTGATTTTCTCTAATTCTTGAAATATTACAGATGATCTACAACTGTACGCAAGCCACCTTTGAAGTCCAATGGTAAACAGGGTGACTCAGGTGGCTACACTACCTGTCTGTGTGATATTAATCACTGGCTAAAGCAGACAACACTGATTAAAGGACACTGACATAATTAAGGCCAGGCAACACAGATTTACGGAAGACATTCAATCAAAATATAATTTTGTAAGAGTAGAAATGCCACTGCTTTGAACAGGAAGGTAAATTTTAACTTCTGCAGGACATTTCAATTCACTAGAATGTTAAAAAGGACAAACTCATTCAGAACCACACAAAGTCTCAAATCATCACAACCTAACTTTTCTTCTCTTCTAAAGAATCTACAACAACCCATCTCAGACAGAATTCTCAAAGCCAAGTAAAAGATAAGAAGCTATCTTCTTCAGAGTCTGTAAGACTGGCCCACAAAACTTCTAAAACCTAAGGATGACAAACGTGGATATGGTACATAATGGCAATGACACATCATCAATAGTACCATCATGAATTATTCAGTGACTCAGGCCAGTATAGCAGGTTGCACTGAATAAGGCCAAGTCAAGAGACTCACAAGCAGAAAACACAGGTGATATGTAAGAAATGCAAGACTATTCTGGAAAAACACAGTCCTGAAAGCATGCTGAGATTTATGTCATTAATCTACTGAAAAAGAATATATGATACAACATTGACTAAAAGAGCTAACAAAAAAACATTTAACCCAGGAAAAGAAAATGCAGAGTAAATATACACCAAATTTTACCACTCAAGGGAATCGGTGTCCTTTCTGTTGTACGAGGCAAAAGAGCTGATAAATCAGGTGTCCAAAAATTGACAGAACCTGACAGACATGCCAGGAGAAAAAACACCAACAACATACTAAAAGCTCTATTTACTGAGCTTAGAGAAGAAAATGAAGTATCTTAGTCTGTAAATGATCACACAGGTAAAAACATTTGAAGACCCAAGTTTATTCAGTGAAGGGACTGAAGGAAGACATTTGGAGATAATCAAAGTTAGTTGGTTTTAGGTCAATGCAAAATGATTTTCTAAGAAGTATGTTCCGAGTTTAAACAGACAATTAATCAGAAAAAAAAATCTATTAGTCACATTATACAAGATGCCAGACAAATCACAGGAGCGCCTTCTGGCTTACCAAACTTTATTCCTGACAAAGGCAGTGAATTTTCCAACCCTTGCAAAGGCATTTCAATCTCTCGGCAGTTTCTGATCCAAACTTGTCCATGACTACCTCAAACGGCACTTTGCAACTGGCACTCCTCTGCTCACTGCACAGATCCACTTAAAGCTCTGTGGAGCACCACAGCTGCAACAGGCTGCACCCTGGCCGAGCAGCACAAATAAATACCAGCAGCCCTTCAGAGACAGAAGGACACAAGAGACTAACGAAACCCCCACACGTAATAACCAAACCCAAGAAAAATTTAGAACATTAAGTACCACAACTACCGATGTTCCCCTCCTTTCCTACCTACTGGGGTGAACTCGGTGGTTTGAGGGAGGCTGGAGAGCTATCCCCTTCTTGCTCCACCTGCACACAGCCAAATGGGAACGCTTTTCCCACTGCCCCCAGCAGAACACAGCATCACCTCCACCTTTACTCCCAGACTCCCAGCCAAAGGCAGACACCAGCGATTAAGCTCCAAGCAGAGTCAGGGAACCACACCCTTGGCCTTGCTACTGGCTGGAACACAAATGCTTCTCATTCCAAATCCTAGCCCAAAATCCTGCCAGCGCTCACTTTCCAGCTAAAAAAATAAAAATCACTCCCACATCTGTCTACCTCGTACATGGCAAACTTGCTGGTAGGTAAATGTTCTGTCTGTGCCCTTCCGCAGGGCCTTACGGCTGAGGATGCCAAGTCTGTCTCCCTGCTCCCCAGCAAGGCCAGCAGCCAGACTGAACGCCACCCAAACCCCACTGCAGCACCTCTCTCCCACCCATCACACACATGACATAGCCCAGACATATTTTCAAAGTGCAGAACACAGCTTCAGTCTACATTCGCTGAAAACAGTCACTGAATTAACAGATCTGGGTTGCTGTGAGGGTTCAGGGGGTCATGTTTAAAATATCATTTAAATAAACAGCTTCTTTGGGCTTTGGAAATTCTCTCCCTCTGTTCATTAAGGTTTCCTGCTCGTGCAGTTCTGAGACATCCTATACTCCAGGAAACAAACATTCAACAGTGAGTGTTTAATAAAATGTTCTAACAGAATCAGAATGTGTCTCAAACTGCACACTACATATGAACTGCAATACTTTTTAATAGCTTATCAATTTTTGAAAAATTTGCTAAAAGAATTTACTTGTGTTGATCTAAGAACCATATCTCTGTAAACTGACTTGTGATGTTACCCTGATCCCAACCTTAGTACTCTTAACACTTAGTATAACAGAGAAAATCACATATGCAGATGATTCAGCATTAACTAAGCCTATCATAAAAGCCTCCCCTGGTTTTAATGGTGGTCGAACGGGGCCTCTGATTTATTAAGCTAGGAAATGCTTTTACATAGAAACCTTGCCATATGCTATTCCATGATCAGGCTCACTTTCTGTCACACACAGTCTAACACTGACGTCAGACCCGCTCTGAGCAGGAGGCTGGAGCAGACAACCACCAAAGGCTCTTCCAACTAAATCGTCCTCAGATTCTAACACGTGTGGCTCAAGAAAGTCACTTTATAAATCCATTACTTGCCAGCCAGACCAACTCCTTGCCACATGACACTCTGACTCGAAGGCTGAAGGCGTGTAAATTCAGCTATTCAGCTCTCCCTCATCACAAAACTTCACCCAAAGCCATCTCCAGAGCGTCCAGAGCGGATCCCTTCCTTGCTTCCAGTCTGAGCAGATGCACTCCCACACCGGGATCCCACCTGCTTTCACCCAAACTCATCTACCCATGGACACCGACAGCCTCTGAACCTACAGCCAGTATGTTTACCATAAAATACAACAGAATGCAATTTACATTTATCGTCAGGGACAGAAGGAACACCAAAAACACTGTTTCATTGTAACCAGAACTTGAAACAAGTATTTATCTACTGAATAAAAAGGACAAAATTTCAAGTAACAGAACACTTCACAAAATGCAATGCATCATGCTTACTTTCACTGGAATAGTAACTATTTAACAGTACAAAAATATTTTTCTAACTGTTTTTTGTAACTGTATATGTAAGCTTGTTTATCTCTTTATAATTACAAACTACATAAACAAGCAGACCTACTAACACCATCAAGTAATTGTTCTTTATTTCCCTAGATTTTTTTAAGCATATGGTCAAAGAGAGAATTATGATAATGTACAGTTTCAGTAACTAGCTGAGACAATCAAAAATTAATAAGTGATCCAAAAGGCAGTCAACGATGGAGTATTCTAAAATGATTCTCTAAGTATCCATCAAAATTTTTCATTGACCTACACACTCTAGAACCTCTCCACAGCTCACGGAATTCCTTCTGCTTTTCTCTATAATCCATAGATTATATATGGTCTACATATCCAGCTTCTATATATTGCAAGCTTTAAGGATTACAGTAGAGGCTCGCTCCTGAAAAAAACCCACTTTGATTTCATGCTTGCAGAAAACCTCAGATGCATTAAAACAATTTTATGCCTCCTTTCCTTAAAAAAAAAAAAAAAAAAATCATGGGCAGGCTAGTCTCCCATGCAGACACCAAGCCATCGCTACAGTGTCTAAATTCAAGGAATGTTTAACCACCTTTAGAGGAAATTAAATGAAAGCCCTCCCTCTGCAAAAAAAGAGAAGTGGACACATTTTGTAATCGACACACAGTGGCAATCTCAGCTCCTCACAAAGCAACGCAAGGACCTCATCCTGTCACAATCCCCAGCTGCCATCTGAGCTAAACATGAAAAAATAATGGTATTAAACATCCCCATGATGAACTGGTTATATATATCCACACACTTATTACCACCAACCACAAGAGGGCCAATGCTGTACAGACTTTGTCACTTAAAGCACTTAATTCTCAGTTCCATCCATAACTTTGGCACATCTTGAGCAAACTTTTAAGTTTTCTCACTTTTGGTGATTTTCAAGCCAGATCCTTTGTGCAACAACAACAAAAAAAAAACGTTCCAGAGTTGAGAGCAAGAGATAAAAGGAGAGGCTAAGCTGGGCAGAAAACTGACTTTGTTCCCATAAAAGCAAACCCCATCCCCCGGCAGCATTTCACACACCTTGGATTTCAAATGTCATTCTATGAATTAAAATAAATTGATGAGAAAACCACACAAAGAAGGAGCCTCATTCAAGCCAAATGCTTCCTCAGTAAACAAAAGAAACAGGTTTCTCCTGACCAAGGCATCCAATGGATGCCATTGCTAGCAAGCTCTGTAGGCTCCCTTGCTCTGCCCCACAGCTTTACCTGTTATCATGGATTAAATATAGCTTATCTCAACTAATCTTTGAGCAGAAGCACTGAAGGGGAAAAAAAGTACGAAAAACAGAAAAATTAAGAAAAATGCTTGGAAATATTGTGGGGTTTTTTTCCTAAATCAGACTATGAGAGAACTTAATACCATACTTTAAAACGTTCTAAGGAAGAATTTGGAAGACCTCAATGAAAGAATAAGAAACATATGTGACTTGAACTTACAAGACCAGACAAAAGTAGGCAAAATCAAATTTTGCGTTCTTAGTCATTAAAATAAAGAGATAAATAAATGAAGAGAGGGGGCCAAGGGGAAGGCACAGATCATAGTGCCCAGCTCATCTTCATCAGTTACTGTGAACCAGTGTTTTCCCTTCTAGGATTAAACAGAAAGATCTTCCAGCAGAGAGATGTACCAGCAAAGCCTTCAGCTGCTCAGCTGTCCCAGCAAGGTGTTCCATGGAACTCTGACATCTAGGGCTGGCTTTTTCTTTAATGAAGTATCTAGAGATCTTTAAAAACTGCCGATTTTTTTCTTACATTCAGGTATGGAGAACTTCAGTTTGTGACAGAACTTCATTCAGACAACAGGCCTTAGCAGAGAGATACAGTGGTGCTTAGCCTCAATTCCTTAAAAAAACCAAAACCTTCTTCGCGCTCCCTTTTTACACACAGTTTTTTCCTCAACCCAGGAGTAAAACAGTATGGAAAAAATTAATTACAAAGCCTTCAACTGTCTATTTACAAACATTTTTTTCACTAACATAATCAGAGAGATCATAGTTTTAGTTTACTGTGTGTTTTAGGAAGGCAAGCAAAAATGCTAATAGGAGCACCTGAGGATATTTTACAGACCTCAAGATCAACACCTGTAACAAAAAAGAGGATCTGCAAGAGTTCAAGGTTTTACTGTGGTATCAAATTTTTCGTAAGCACCCTGTGAAACAAATCATTCCTGCTCCAAGACCACAGTACATTTTAGTTCTATGCTCTTACTTGAAAAGACAGGCTCAAGAAACCATTCAGAAAAAGGCCCCAAAAGAAATATAGTGTCCAGGTGTCCCCAGGCACATTCCTGCATTTCAGGGTTGGGAGAGCCTGAAAAGCTCTTAAAATCATTCAAGCCCAATATTTATACACAATATGGTCAGATACTGAAACGGGTTATCAAAGTCTCAACATAAGAGGTGACATCCAACTTCCAGGGTTAAAATTCTGCCTTCTCTTTAATCCAGCTGACTAATAGAAACTTTATTTTTTTTAAATCACACATTCATTGAGACATTAACACCAGCACGTAACCACTGACATCAATTGACTTGTACAACTACGTGAACCTGGGGAGCAAAGCAGGTGCAGAAGGGGCCATGGACAGTCCAGCATTTCTGCTGGCACCCCCAGGATCAATCAGGTCACACATTTTCAGTTCTGAAATCAGATCTGATCAATCAGATCACACCAGTATCAGTTCACTGCTCAGAGGATACCTACTCAAGCACATGGCAAGAAAACAAACACCTCATAGTAATAATGCTCTTATTATCTACTGCAGTCACCACCCAATAACAGAACTTAAAAATACCAAAACAAAGCTTTTGTTGGTGACAACTGCAAGCAATTTTGCTTACAAAGGTTTCCAATTATCACACTGTGCATCAACCAAATGCTCCATTCACAAAACAGCAAATTAATTTGTGTTTATTAACGAGTTTCTTAAGAACAAAAGCGACCAGCAAAGTTATGAGAAAAGAAAAAAAATTCACACGTACTTTCCAGGAACTTGCCCAAGTCAGCTCCTGAAGCAAGAAAATAGAATGAGCAGCAAGAAGTTAGAAAAATGTAATCAGAATTTAAAAGTCCTTTCCCCGCCCACCCAAGCAAACAGCTGTTCAAGAATTACAGTAAAAGCTGCACACCACGAACGTTGAGCTGAATGTTACTGGGGAAAACGTGGTTTTTTATTCCAGAAGCACTACTTGGCAACACCTCCTTTTGGCCTACACCTCGTCCCACTTCAAAGTGCAATCACAGATAACTGAAAGAGCCGTAAGTACTCTGTTGACACTGAAACTACTTGTCTTGGATCAATACCAAACGTACACAATTCTGATCGATGCTCTCTTCAGCCTGCCAAGGCCTCTCCAGTCAAACACTGCCGGTCACCGCTGCTCCGAACACCCTGCTGCCTGCGCGGAAGAAGGCTCGGAGCTCCCTCCTTCCTCGGCCAGTGTAACCTGACAGGGCTGGGCGTGCTCGAAGCGGGGCTCACCGCGGCGCTCCCGCTGGGCTGGGAGGGGACGAGCGAGTTCACAAGGGTCAGTGCGAGGGGAGATGGCCCCGCAGGGCGTGAGGAACCGCGGGCGCCCCGCCGCCGCCTGACAGGCACCAGGGACCCGCATGGAGAGCTCAAGGCTCGCTCGCCCCAGCTCCAACGACCCCAGCAGAGGCCCATGGGGAGCGCAGGGGGGGCCCTCCAGGCGCACACCCCCCCTCCCCCCTCGGGGCGGCCTCGCCTCCCAGTTAGGCCGCGGGGAGCCTAGGTGCTGCGGCAGCCGCGGCGGACGCGGGCCACCGGCAGGGCCGGCGGCCGGGC
>VYZQ01044286.1:0-10988 GCA_013400655.1 Mystacornis crossleyi
TCAGTGTCTCTCTCTATTCCTCCCATATGACCTAACTCCACTTCCACCTCTTGAATGTTTCTTTTTTACCTTTGAGCTTCCTGTTCATCCATGCAGGCCTCCTCCCACCTTTTCTTTACTTCCTGCACGTGGGGATCAACAACTCTTGAGTCTGGAAGAGGGGATCCTTGAAAATCAGTCAGCCCTCCTGAACTCCTCCTCTCTTCTGCAAGATGGTATCATGTGGGATTCTTCCAAGCAGGTCCCACTGTTTGCTTTCCTGATGTCCAGGGTTGTTAAACTGCTGTCTTCTCTCAGGATCCTGAGTTCCATGGTGGCCACATCTGCTCCTGGCATTCACATTCCCAACCAGTTCCTGTTTATGAAAATCAGGTCCTGCAGAGCATCTCTTCTCTACACCTCCTCAGTCACCTGTATCAGAAATGTTTGTATTATTATTACCAGGAATTTTGTAATATTATTTTTGCATTATGGTCCTTCAATGCACTCTAGAGACCTCTTGGATTGCTTCTGTCAGGCTGTATCCAGCCATTGCAGCACTCCAGCTGTGTGAGTGTGATTCGCCTCTTAATCAGAAATTTCAAAAATCAGGCTCCATCTACTGAAGAATTCAAAGGTGAGCAGTTTCCCTCTTTTTATTTCTTTTGCAAACAACTGGCAACAAACAGAAAATCCATTTATCAGTACCATTGCAAAGCACACGTGTTATGGTCAAATATGTCCTATTCAACCGTTAGTTTTATAACAAAGAAATGTTTCTATCAAAACGTGCTTATCATCAAAATTAAATAGAAATGATAAATGGCTTGCTAATATTTTTCTGTGAGCCAGTTTTTAAATGGGTCACATTGTTCTTCTCTTTGCTATCAACCTAAAATAGAAGTTATTATATCAACAGTGGTTTGCACATAATAAAACACTATCTGAAATTTAGTTTGGTAATGCTTTCACTTGAAAATTAAGGCTCAAGTAATATTGTAAATTATCATAGTTTACACTTTATTTTTCTATTTAAAAGCCGTATTGTTGATAGTAAAAATTGCAGTCGGAGTTCTGAACAGAGAAAATGATCTTTTGGTACTGGCAAGAAGAAAAATAAATATTCATGCTGAGAGTATAACATTATTTCGACTTCTTTTCCCTTCATGGGCCAAATTCTCTGCTGGCATATTTGATGCAATTGCACAGACTCCAATGGAACTTCACCAATTTTTGTTACAGAGAATACAGGACATTTTTTATTATTGTTAAAAGTTTGAAAAATAATGATAAAATTGAAATAGAAGCATTTACAGCATTTTCTTTCACAAATATTGGATTTGAGAGGCTATTTATGAACATCAAACTGTGGTCCATTTCTCCCTGGAGTATCTTGCAGATGTGCAGCTGCAGCTCTTCAATACCAAGGGAAGTATGAGCTATCCACAGACACCAGCAAAAAGCCAGGCACATGCAGGCCACACAAGGTACACAGAGCCATCCAAGAGTCACCAGCACCTCCAGGGGAGGGGATTTTTATGCTCACTGTGAAACACTCTGAGAAAATGGAAATTCAGATGTGCACAGGCTGCAAGTTATTTGGCCCAGCTCAGATTTGTGCATCGCATCAGTGCTGTTGAGGATTGTGCTCAGGCAATGCCACGTGAGGCTGTAGAGAGTTCCTTCTCAGAGAATAGATTTCCTCACTACTGTGTAAGCAGCTTCTGTTCCCACTCAGCTCTCAGTTCAGGATTAAAGGGCAACTCAGGACTCCACTTCGGTGGCTTAAGTTAAAGTAAGGCTAAAATGGTCAAAGCCATTTGCAACAATGAAAAGCATAATGAGGGAAAATAAAGAGGTCTTTCCACCACCTGCTGAGGAGAGGCGAAGTGCAGGAGAAAACAGACTCAAGTACAAGGTCCTGACTATTCCTGGAACCATGTGTTAGACTCTTTGCGGATTCTTCAGAGAGGTGAACTTCACTTGCACTGAGATCAATGAAAATCTGCGCATTCAATCCGTTTCTCTTAAAAAAATAACTCTGAGTCTCTCCAGTGCGCAAGTCAGAACTGTCTGAAAGTCACAGGGAAATGTGACAGCTGAAAGGCTAAGAATTTTGTGCTTCTTTTTCTTTTTATACACTTTTTATTCCCACAGATCCTATGGGAAGCATAGGACTTCAGCACAGGGACAGCCAAAAAGATTCAGGGCTGTTAAAATAGTAGCTTGTTTAAATCCCAAGGTAAACTACTTGTGCTAAATTAATCTATGAACCCTCACATCAGACCTAGAGCCTCTGAGCAGTACAGATATTTTGAGATGATCTAATTGTGGTTGGAGAGAAGGGAGAGTGTGGGCACGAGTAACGCTGTGCTGTGTGCTGCAGTAGGGTTAGCCCACAGCACAGTGCAGACAGCTGACATGGGCAACACAGCCAGAACACCGGGGAGCAAAGATATCTAAGCATTTCTAAAAATTAGTTGCTGGAATAATCACAGAATAGAGGATTTGAAATGCTTGCTTGGAAACTGAGGAAGTTGTGTAAAGAAAAAATGTGAGTTTTTGGAAGTGGTGGTAGGATTGGAAAGAGCAGGGAAGGCTACTGCTGCCAACTAATAGATTAATAGACAGGAATTGTCTCTTGTGCGAGTTTTTCCAGCTCTTCAACAGCAATCAGAGATACTCTGGGTAGCTTTGTTTTCAAAACTCAGGCAGGACCAGTTAAAAGTAGTGCCTCTCACTGGAGTGAATTAGAGGATACAAGTACTGCCATCTTTAACGTGTTGGGAAGCAAGAGACAGGATTTGACAGGTGAAGGCTGCGCCATGGAGCTGAAGGAGATGAGCATTTGGGGAGCACCGGGGTCCTGCTGGGCAAGGCTCTTTTGTGAGCCCAGTGCTGACAAACACTGTGGGGTGGGAGCACTACATCCATCCCCACTCACACCTAGCCTAAGAAAGCACCATGAAACACCAGAAAACGTCAGGGTATTGTCAATATAATCACTAACACCAAACAATAAGGCAACAGAGAAGATTTCTAATATACTGCTGGGAAATGTGGAATTTTTAGTATATTGCTATTCCACCCTCATTGGGTGGATAACATTTAAACACTGAAATGGATGTTTTTCAAAAATTCTGGACAACGCTTTTGTTTTTACCCCTCTGCACAAATGGTGGAAAACATTTTTTAAAAACAACTATACTGCAGACAGAAAACAAAATAAATAAGGATTTCACAGTTTCTGACTCCTTCAAGATGTGATTGATCATCCCATTGTCACAGGTCAACCTCTGCCATAGAAAACTTCAGATAATCTTCAGCTGCATTTCCTAAACCATTAATAGGATAGACAAGGCTAAGATAACAATGCACAATTTATTTTCCAAAAGCAGTTGACAGGAGGAAATGGATACCAAATGAATTAACTCATTAGAATGGTACGGCACATTTGGAAATTCAAAACAGACTGCCTGGAATGATTTAAATCTAGCACGAGGTTAATGTCAGTTCCTTGCTTAGGCGTGTCAGTGTTGTAAACTAGTGCTCCAGTTTTAGAAAGGTTGATGTGTGCACGCCCTGGGACTTGTGCCTTAGGGTGGCCTGGACTTAATTAATTGCATGACTTGAATACCACCTATCGTGGCCCCCCCACAGGTTGCATAGTATGTGCAAGGGTTACATTCACTTGCATGGACACGCAAAAACCACACAGACATACCAATACCTTCTAATATAAACAAAAAATTCTACTGTTAGCTTGTTGAGAATCATTATTAAAAATAGCCGGTATCTTATAGGCTGTAAATACATTCTGTTTTTAAGGAACTGCATCTACATCCAGCGCAAAAACTTGGCAGTTGTCTCAAGGGAGAAAAGTTTCTCTCATGCCTGATTTATTACCAACCGAGAATTTCTCAGAAATTGGGTTTTAACATTTGTCAACCACAAGTTGTCAACCAAGCCTATTTTCTCCTGGTAAGCTCCCACCTGTGTCTCTTTCACAGTTGCAGCAGTATATTTTTAGAAAATCGTGGACTTTTATTCAGCATACCAGACTCCATTACAGCACTGCTAAAGTAATATCTGCCTTTATAGCTGTCATTAATATGTTATTTAAGAGCTTTAGTTGCTTTTTTTCCTTCACAGAGTAATAAGCCGTAATTAAAGGAGTCAGAGGCTGTATTACAGAAACATTTGCCACCCCATGTAGCACAAAGATTACTTTGCAAAGAGACAACTGGGAGCCAAAGCAGTTCAGAGTATTTCTTCATGTATTCATAGTAATAGCACAATGGCACTTGTCTTTAAAAAAACAACATTCTAACACAATAACTTGTTCAATCACTCTATCTGAAAATGGCTTAAATTTGATTAGTATGTGCAGGTAATGGGGACTAGACAACAGCGTAAAAATGGTCCCACTGATTTATATCTGAAGACTCCACACACATGATCTACAAGCAGCAGCTGCAAAACGCTCTTTGCTTTCCTTTCGGTGCAGAAATCACTTGGACAAGGGTCATCCTAAAACAAAAGCAATTCAAGCAGCCTATCTGAGAGGAAGATGAGGAAGGAAGGAAGGAAGGAAGGAAGAAGACTTATTTCATCTTCTGCACTGTGGATCGCTTTACATCATTGCAGATTCTGCAATATACCATGGCAGGGACTGTGAAGCAGGAGTTCATCAAGACAGGGCACTTTCATTAGCGCTGCTGCAGTGTGTGCTCTCAGATGGCTGAGGTGGAAAGGTCACAGCCACAGACTTCACAGCACCACTATTTGGCCTGTCTACATCCACCCCTGGTTATCCAGAGTTATGAGGAAGGGATATAAAATGAAAGCATACAGATGCTCTCATATGAGGTCTGTGTTTATCCTGGTGGCATACAGAGAAGAATCACATTAAATTAAGTAGCTCCCTTCTTAAGAACGGCAATTACTGTGAAGCACAGATTAAAATAAAATTCCATGAATTAGTGATCTTATTTCATTTGGCAGTGATGTTTTACAATGTGTAGTGTCAAACACTATATAATGTCAATGACAAAGAGAGCACATGAGGATTTACAATGTATAATGATGTGAAATGCCTTTGATGCTCAAACTCTCACTCCTTTGTTTGCGTGTAAACCACAAACTGGTTTGGCATAAGGCACAAGAGTTTTTCTTATCTCAGAAAAAGGACCAGCTGTACTGGAATGAGGTAAAAGTACAAAGGTAAGGGCAGAATTACTTCAGATCAGGGAATTGCTTCATATGGTCACAACCTTCTTTTCCTTAAGTATCTGGATTTAGTATGATATTCCAGTAATCTTCAGAGAGGTGGTGAAAGTCCATTTTTTAAACTGTATGGGTCTTTGTCCTTTAATCGAATTCCCCACATACAGGCGCACACACACACACACACACATACACACTCTTAATCCNACCTTCTTTTCCTTAAGTATCTGGATTTAGTATGATATTCCAGTAATCTTCAGAGAGGTGGTGAAAGTCCATTTTTTAAACTGTATGGGTCTTTGTCCTTTAATCGAATTCCCCACATACAGGCACACACACACACACACACACATACACACTCTTAATCCCTTTCATTAGGCACCAAAAGGCTTTAGCGGCCCCAAGTCACAGCACTCCTGAAATCAAATGTGTTGGTATTTTATGGAAGCTATCTTTCAAATTCTTGCAGAACAGATGTGTGATTCCAATTCATGCAACCTGCCAGCTCTGTGAATTGAGGGTCCAAATCAGATATAGTGTTCTTCTTTTATTTTGTTCTGGCTTAAAACAGCTCTCTGAGATCAACCTCATCCATGCAATTGTCCCAAAGAGAATTGCTAGATTTAGCTGACAGATGCAAAAAATCTCATGTTGTCACAGAATTCCCCAGTGTCTACTCAGCACCAGATGTCAAAGAATGCAAATCTACAGCTGGGTCTGGTGTTCATTTGTACTCCAAATTCCCTCCCTCACAGCTGTTGTTTTCCACTTCCATGTACATAGAGTTGAATTTCAGAAGCGGGAGATAGACACTCATGGCTCCCTATATCAATGTGAATATACATGTTTCTTTATTTACCTGGAAAACATCTTTTTGAGTTGAATAATAGTATATTTGTGAGGGTATATTTGGCTCATCTTATAAATACAATCTCTTCTCAGTAAATTGTCTGGAACTGGAGCTGTCTTTCCAAGTAGCTGTTTAGAGGTACAGAATAGGATTTTCACCCTTGCTTAGGCCTCCTGGGCACCATGGAAAAAATAAGCATGGCCACATTAATACAAAACAAAAGACCTATAGTCATGATGAACTGCAGAGCAGTGTTTATTCAGTCATCTGGGGGCCCTTTGCTGGCTATCCTTTGTGTCCCTCAGGAAAGGAAGTTCTAGTCTGGGACTATAATGACTGGTTTTAAATTTTGCTCTCCCTCATATAGATATTACCAGCCTGCACAGCTTTTGAAATATTGTCAGACAATAATATGTCTGCAAGAGCCGAACTGATTTTGTCTTTTTTTCCCTTCCTAAACTGGGGGAAAATTTGAAATAACAGTGACTACAGCAGTCTACATTTGTTTTCCTGAACTTCCTGTAAATGAATTCAGAAGTTCAGAATTTCTAAGGTTCACCTGCAGTGACCTCTAGTGTAGTTTAGATTTCCTTTTCTTAAATGAAATAGCATGTATATGGAGATCTTCTCTTGCTACTATTTGTGTGATGATCTTCAACTCACTGAGTTCTCCACCGTACAGAGTGTAATTATAATCTAAGAAATTATTTGGCTTATTACACTTCTGATTTTCGGCCAGTCAAAAAAGTTGGTTTCATCTAGGGCTAAGGACACATTACTGTGTTTAAAAGCAATGAGTCTTAAATGATGGGATTGGAGAGTACTCAAAACACAGGTTCAATTTAAATTAAAAGTCCAAATTAGACAATCACATGTAAATTTCTGCTTTGTAAGGAAAGCATAGCATGCACTTTACCATTGCAACATGCCTTATATCAGACTTCAGTAGTTTTCCAGAATGTTCACCTTTCTGCATGGTTTTTATTGCCTTCAGCTGGATGGGGATATAGTTGTCTTGGTTTAACCCCCCTGCATGTTTCAGTGCCTGCACCAAATGCAATTCACCAAACAGCACTGTCTCCCCAGTTTCACTGAGACCTGAGGTGGTAAACCCATGCTATGACCAGCAGTGCTGAACAGATTTCTCATCCAGTCGGTGCCTGTAAACAGCACAGACTCACCTCACTACAGCTACCACACACTTCTTCAAGTTTCAACCTGGCTTACATGCAGCTACCTCAGTTCTTTCTACATTCCTTCTACCCGATGCTCCAAGACCTGACCGCGGGGCAGGCAGAGCCAGGTCAGGTACCTGCATCTGCCATGTCAGTACTCATAAATCTTCACATTGCCAGTAAGATTGAATCCAACAAACAAATCTGACTACAAAATACTGAAAAGTTGACTCCTAAAGTTACCTAAGATGATGCCTGAGCCCTATTATTGTCACAAAGTGTCTTAACATAACTTGAGTGATAGTTACTAAACACAGAAGTGGAACACAGACGTAGGGAGAGTCCCCAGGTATTTCCGTATTTATTAACTGTGCCCATAAAACAGAGCAATGGTAATGAAAATGTTAAGTGTTAATGATACTATGAGGAAGTCTATCAGTGTTTATTACTACTATTATTATATGTGTATCCCCAATATCCATTTTTTAAAGTAGATAATAGTATCAATTTAGGAAAGCAGTGATTTAAGATAAAAGAAAAAGTGCTGTTTAATGGTCTTACATTAAGCACTAGCAGAGCTATCCACCGATCAGATAAGAGGAAAGGAGGGAGAAGAGTATAAAATACTTTGTTTGAGGTTATATGACCCGGCACAAATAGCCTCAGTGACATTTTAAGATCAAACTGTCCAAGCATCAGGTATATATCCCTCAAATCACAAGGGGAAGTTGTGACGAGTTGGGCCTGATCTGCCTAGGACCTAGTGCTAGTGCTCAGAGTGACAAAAACTTTTATTTAATTCTGACTTTATAAAGTTTATCCTGCATAATTTTAAATGTTGCATTTACTTATTTATTTGACTTCTAATGCTTTCTAGTTACAATATCCAAACAAAATATTTATTTTAAAAATCAAAAACACATTTACCAATTTACATTTTCAGGCTAGTGACTGTTTGCCTGAAGGATTACAAAGGAATTACTACTAAGGCAAGAGCAAATATATTTTAGCTTGATGAAGAAATATATGTTCAGATGTTTAAAAAAAAACCCTAGCCAAAGATGACATTTAAATAGGATAATTCATAAAAGTAACATTAAAATGTTGAACAAATATTAAAGATAGAGGAAGTGCTGAGAAAGGTAAGGAAGTCAGGGAGTTTTTCAAATGCTCTGTGCTGTCAAATATATACTAAATCTGAGACTGCAAGATAATGAGAATCAAACTGTGAGAAGTCAGCAGGAAAACAAAGTGCTGATTGTGCCCAGAGTAAAGCACAGGAGATGCATGAGGAGGGGGGGATTAAAAGCCTGTCTGAAGTGGTGTTTGGAAGATTGGGGGGAAACCCTGTTCTGAAGCAAATGGTCAGGTGGGCAGCAGTTGCATAAAAAAATAACTGTGGGGAAAAGCAATGTCACCTATGAAAATAATTGGGAAAGAGGGTTACAGTTTCTTCCACTGCAAAGGAAGAAACTTCCTTTCCAGGAAGGAACTTCCATTCGTAGGAAGCAAATAAAGTACATTTGTGCAGTTAAAAGCGGTCTGTCAGAGCCTGCCCCTTCCCAAACCCCGACCCCTCTGTCTGGGAGGTCACAGGAGAGCAGGACTTGTGCCGATGCCTTGGGTTTTAACTTTTATATTTTTCAGATCCTGCGCTGCCTGGTGTGTAACTCTGCAGTTNCCTATGAAAATAATTGGGAAAGAGGGTTACAGTTTCTTCCATTGCAAAGGAAGAAACTTCCTTTCCAGGAAGGAACTTCCATTCGTAGGAAGCAAATAAAGTACATTTGTGCAGTTAAAAGCGGTCTGTCAGAGCCTGCCCCTCATGCTACAAACATCACTTCTGTCAGAGAGGAAACATATGTTCTCAGCCAGCACCAGTCTCTGGGAGCCAGCACGCTGCTGGAGATGGACACAGCACACGGAGCCGCGGCAGGACTGGTGTGGGAAATAGGGCTGGGGCACCACAGCCAGGCTGTGGAGAAAAGCCACCCCTGCTCATTCAGAGCTCTCTGTAAAAAAACAGATACCTCTGGATTCATTATATTGCATTTCTGCCTTATGTTCATTATCATAGGAATTTATCTCAGAAGCACTGCCTTCTGCCTGGAAAATAAATGTTCCTACTTTGCTTCATTGCCTTATAGCTGGAGGAGTCCATTACCTTGGGAAAACATCTTTTCCATTTACACTGACTCTTAAATACTTTATCATCATTTTTGTTTCTAGCTTTCACAGTAAATAAAGCAAATACATGACAGACACAAGATGTTAAATAGTCACAAATGTATGTAATTTAGTGTATATATTGGTCCTCACCTATTTTTATCCTGACTTTATATAAATTGTACTACACACTATACAGCTTCCTTTAATTATTTTCATTTACTTTAGACTGTCAGTGCTTAGTTTGACTACCTTCCAGTCTCTAACCTATAAATCCTTCATAGTGGGCTTCAGGAGGTACAGAGTTTAAACTAAGCAGTTCTGAGGTTTGGATCCTACTGTTTGAAAGGCATTTAATTATTACTTCTCCTCTGTGAGGATTGTTGCAGTGACATTTCCATGTAGTACCTCTGCCACTAACTCACTTTCAGTTATTTTGGAATCAAACATTATTTTTATCAGTCTGAAAAAGATGGTAAAAAACTTTTCTAAATCATCAAATGTAATACATTCTGCACATACATCTACCATAATAATAAATACTGATAGCATTATTAATTAATACAAATAATAATCCAGCTACGTTTCTGGAAAGCAGAGAGCAGAGTGAGACTCTAAGGCACATCAGGGATGAACTGACAGAATATATCCCTGAAAACTCATTTCTACAGCACTCTTTTGCTTTGCCTTCTGTCTGTTTTCAGGAATCATAGTGAAAGAATGGCATTAAGATTTCCTGGTTTCCCTTGCATGTATCAGCTGCACAGAAATGACCACGTATGTACAGGGAAACTGAGCCAAGACCTAACTAGCACAAGAAGAGACTTTCTGTGCTGAACCACTCCAAACTGGGCTAGGGCTCATAGGCTGAGCACTCGTTTGGTGTGCAAAGCTCAATACCCATGCTCGGTGCCATGCAGTAAAGGGATGATGGTTATAACAGGCACAAATGTTGCGCATTCGATTAAATCGAACCCAAACGCTGTAACATTGTGGGGAAATTACGTCTAGGGTTATTATGGTCTGCAATATCCTGTAAAATCTAGCTTTATTTTTTGAGTCTCAAAGTGTGAAAACATTTTGAAGAGACGTAGATTCCAAGATTTTGTGATTTCTATGATTTACAGATATACAACATGGGTAACACCCCACTCCCAAGGAAGGGACCGCAATGGGTCATCTGGTCTAAGCTCTCTGCTCAAGTAGCGTCATTCCTAGAGCACATGGCACAGGATTGTGTCCAGATGGTTCTGGAATATTTCCAATGAGGGAGGCTCCACAACCTCTCCAGGCAATCTGTTCCAGTGCTCAGTCAGCTGCACAGTAAAGAATTTCTTCCTCATACTCAGGTGGAACTTTCTGTGCATCAGTTTCTGCCCATTACTTCTTGTCCTATTGCTTGGCACCACCGAGAAGGGGCTGGATGCATCCTCTCAACCTCCTCCCTTCAGATTCTGACAGAGACTGATGATGTCTTCTCTCAGTGGTCTCTTCTTAAGGCTGAACAGGCCCAACTCCCTCAGTCTTTCCACATAAGAGAGATGCTCCAGTCTCTTAAGGCTTTTCACTTCTTGAAATGGAAAAAACTTAGG
>VYZQ01044286.1:25727-57776 GCA_013400655.1 Mystacornis crossleyi
GCATGCATGTACATCATGCAAGAATTCTGTGGGAAAGGAGAACGAACATTGCCATGCAGAAAGTCAAACCAGATGAACATAATCATCCAGCCTGCTTAAATGCCTGGATCATGATAATAATCCTCTCCGTGCTTACAAAAAACAGCCTCTTAGAAGAAAAAAAATTTAGAAAAACCAAAGTAAGTGCTTATACACAATACACAGTTCACATCTCTGACCTATTGAGATCAGCCCTGGCCCGCAGCTCCAGTACCTGTAAGCACAGCTATAGCACACAGCACAGAGAATTTAAAGTCCCTTCAGGTAAGTTGGTCCTGAGCCACTTCAGGAGACAGCAGTTAAAACAAAGGGTATGAATTTCACCTCTGTTCTTGCTGGCGACAAGTGCACTTCCAAAAAGCAATTGGTATAATGCACTGTGCTCCTTGCATGTCACATTACTTAATAATTGCACGGCTGCATTTCAAGTCACCTTCAGTTCACAGTAGTTTTTAGTTGTGACTTGACAGCCAGAGTGGGTTACAGTTATCCTGCACTTGAGATAATGAAGGTATAGATTATATTTGAGAGCCCACATCAGACAAATGAGGTCACACATCCTGACTTGATACAGATCACCATTATAAACTTGGTCTCATATAACATTACCATCAAAATGGTGCATTGACTTGTTCAGTGCACTTACCAGAACTCAATTTGCCAGTATTGGAGATCACATTCCCTTTTGCTGATGAAGTTCCAGTTTAATTTTCTTCACTGTACAAGCTGACTCCCCCACAGCACCCAGCCTTGCAGATGCAGGTAGACTTACTTAGGTACCCTATCTCTGAGTCAGCACACCATCTCACGTGCACACTACGCTGCCTGCACAGCAGGCAGGGAGATGTCCCTGCTGCACAGACGGGAAACTGAGACAGCAGCAGGAGGCTAAGACTTATCTTAAACAGATTGGAAACAAGCAGCAGTGAAGGAAAGAGACTTAACCAAGATCTTTTCCTGTATGCCGATAACATACAGCTGTCAAAAGCACTGCATTATACTTCCATGTAGAAAGATAGTACTTAATCCAGCACAAAAGATTTTTTCATGCTAAATTAGGCAACCTAAACACAGCATCTTGTATAAGGTACAAGGCAAGAAAAGACCAGACAGTTTCCTTGTGATGACAGGACATATATATATGCAGTACTGTCTTTTACAGTGCCTGAGTTTCAACTGTGGCACAAACCTTAGCATATGAGTTTGGTGGTATTTACTCTTCCTGACAGAAAAACTAAAACACAAAGTTATGTAACTTATGGAATTGTAGAGCTATTATTATTTCCTTTTTACATTACTGATGTCCCTGAGCTCCCACCAAATTTTGGCCAGCCAGAAGCACAGAACAATCATAGCAACTTTAGGACACTTACAACTGTGATTCTAGTTCATGATCCATCACCAAGAGCAAAACACTTTTTCTCATTTCTGGAGATCAGAGTACAGGCCTTAATAGTCCAGCAGCTCTTGACTGGAAAGGAAAGGGTTAAATTATCCCAGAGTGCTGTCCAGTCCTTCAAAAGAACCTCGACCGTTTGGAGAGAAGGGCAGAGAAGAACTGTTTGAAGTTCAACGAAGGCAAATTCAGGGTCCTGCACCTGGGGAAGAATAACCCTATGCACCAGCACAGGCTGGGGCTGAGCTGCTGGAAGGCAGCTCTGCAGAGAAGGCCCTGGGGGTCCTGGTGGACAACATCTGTCCATAAGCCAGCAGTGCCCTGGTGGCCAAAAAGGCCAGTGGTGTCCTGGGCTGCATTAGGAAGGGCACTGCCAGCAGGTAGTGGGAGGTGCTCCTGACCCTCTCCTCAGTCCTGGTGAGGCCACATCTGGAGTCCTGGGTCAGTTCTGGGTGCCTCAGGACATGAGAGACATGGAGCTCCTGGAGTAGGTCCAGGAGGGGGCTACAAAGATTATTAAAGGCCAGGCGCATCTCTCTTATGAGGAAAGGCTGAGGGAGTTGAGCCTCTTCAGCCTCAAGAAAAGATGCCTGAAAGGGAACCTTCCCAATATCTATAAATATCTGAAGGAAGGGTGCCAAGAGGATGGANAGGTGCCAAGAGGATGGATCCAGGCTCTCCTTGGTGGTACCAAGCAATAGGACAAGAGGCAATGGCCAGAAACTGGTGCACAGGACATTCTGCAGGAATATGAAGAAAAACTTCTATACTGTGCTCGTGACCAAACACTGGAACAGATTGTCCAGAGAGGTTGTGGAGTCTCCCTCCCTGGAGATATTCAAGAACTGTCTAAACACAATTTGCTGCCATGTGCTCTAGGACAACCCTGCTTGAACAGGAAGTTTGGACCAGATGTGCTCCCTTCCAATCTGACCCATTCTGTGAAACTGCAGAATCTGCCAACAGCTCCCCAGCTGGAGCCATAAGGAACAAAAGTATACAGCAAAGGTTAGGAGCAGAGCTAACAGGCCCGCAATGAGTGTGCTATGAAAGGTCCTCACCTCCTCAGCAACCTTCACTGTATACCTTTCACTTGGCTCTCCGTGTACAAGGGATATATTTTGGGGCTGCCTGACAGCATGCTCAGCCAGTGTGTGTACCCTAAGACCATCTGCTGGCCCTTGGTGCATTCCAGTTGTCATTTGCACTGTTGAAGTTAAAGAATGTTGCATAACAAAACTGGTGTGCAAATACCCTAAGCAAAATGACAAGGGAACATTAGACATATGAATGTGGCTGAAAAAGGAGGACAAAATTTATAATCCCTCTTGCCTGTTCTGCCTGGAAAAATGTCTTCTGCTCTTCAGTTGTAGCTATGCTGGCCTTGTGCCAACATACAGCTTTCCAGTTTTTATTCTTCAGTGACAATAGTCTACTGATTTCATCTGCTACTCCTGCTTATATATTGCCTTTATTTCTTCCTTAAGAATCAATAAATATTACTGTCCTTCAGAGACAGGAAAATAGACTGGGTAATGATTTTCCCTGCTTGCCAGGTTCCTTCCACTGAGATTGTGACAACAAGGGCTTCTGGTAATGAGTGAGAAAACATCTGCAATACTCTTCCATCCTGCTGTCCACAAAGGAGGAACTTCATGAACTATATGCTTATATTCAATTGAGTCCAAAAGTTTTGTAGTCCAAAAAAAAATGTGCTTGTTACCTGAATGAAAACTGACCCCGTGTTCTTTGCTAGAACGCAAATAACCGGAGGGAAAAAAATATATTCTCAGACATTTGAAAAAATACCCTTAACTGAGGAGCATGGCTTGATTTTTATACTTGTTCACACAAGGGTTGCTAAGAAATCTCATCACACTGAGCAGCTAGTCATTTACAAGGTTGTAGCTACAGAACACTGCCTCAGGAGTAAGAACTAATATAATTGCATGACTCTGGGTTGCTTGGGTTTTTTTTTCAAATTCCCTTATGGAATTGTGTGGTGCTTTCAACATACAGAAAGGCAAACCAAAGGAATCAAAATGTCGTTTGAGGACACAGAGTTTGAGGACACAGAGTTCCTACCTTGCCAAATTTCATCTTGTTTACTACCTACTGCTTTGGTGCTAGGATTGTAACACATCCTAAAGTATATTATTATGGAAAGAAACTTTCTTTACTAGTCACGACTAGGGAAAAAAAAGGCTGAAGTCTTCAGTGAAATTTGTGCAGAAAAAAAACCCTATGACTCAGAAAATGCAACTGGGGCAAATGGAAGTTTCTAGAAATCATTAATACATGGAAATATTTCTAGCAAGGGAAATATTTAAGTATTGTTAGACTTGCAACTGCTGCACTGGCGTACACAAGCTTGCTATATATTTTCCTTTGGAATAAGATCACAATTATCTATAATTCACACTATTTTCCATGTTGGTGCCCTCTTGTGTTTGGTGGGGGTTTTTTGGTTTGGGGTTTTTTATTCAGCTATATTAAATTAAGCTGCCATCTGGTTTTGACTTTGGGCTACTTTCTTAATAACATGACAGATTCTCCTTTCTTAATCACAACTCATGAGGTGATCCCTTAAAAAATAAAGTGCTATTACAAGAACACAGAACACAGCTCAGTGTTAGAAAACATATATTCATATATCTACAGCTGAAGGCAATTTTCTTCAGATTGCCACTGTGCAGCCACAGGAAGAGAGGGAACATTTCTTCATTATATTATCATTATAATTAGGGTCATAGTAGACACAGAAAAAGTATCCCTTGGGATTGGACAGTGATTCCAAATTCCTTTCTTTTCTTCCTAAAAATGATAAATGCAAAACATTTTAAGTAGCTGTTGTTCCTTTTTAATCTAGGGCACATGGACAAAATCCATCACATTGTTCTTTTATGAATTGACCATTTACTTCAGAAATTCTAAAATGCCTTTCACAGACAGATGTTGTTTGTAGGCAAGGATTATATTCAGACTTATGATTGTGGATATCACTGGAGACATGCAGGCTATTTATGTGTATATGACTTGGTCCTTTCCTCTCATCTGTAGCACAATCCCTAATGGAAGATTTACAGGAGAAGTTTTAGAAAAATTAAACTTTCAGCTTTTATTGGATAGTACCACAGATTCACTATTTGCTTATTACCTTCTAAAATAAAGCCCAAGACACAAAGAGGTTGATTTCACACTGCCCAAATTAAAAATCATGGCTCTGTATGTAGTTTAAAGAGCATGACAGGTCAAACTGCTATCTGAAGGAGCTCTCTGATTTGCTTTCTGGAGATGTCTGCTTGACTAGAGAGGGAAGCTAGAAGGGCTGATGACTAAACCTACATAAGAAAAAGTTCCATGTTTTGGGGAAGATTTTGTTGTAAATGAGGACAGCCTCAAGGAAGTAACTATGCTAAAATCTGAGTTTGTTATTGGGGCAACACCACCTAAACATTTTTATATGCAAGGCAGAGATTATCTTTCTTATGAAAACAGCAATGGCAGACTTAGTTGGGCAAGGGGATGGTTGCTATTGTCATGATGTTACGATTGTGATATGCAGATTTTCGGAATGTTCTTTCCATTCGCAGTTGCAGTCTTACAGTTAACCAAAATGGATTGCCATCCTGCCCTTTAAATTGGCCNGTACAGTACTTCATAAAATTTTTTAATGTATCTGTCTTTTTAATCGTAAAAAGTAAAAAAGTGTTTGTTATACATGTTCATAAGTCTAACTAAAAACTGTAGAAGTAACTGAGTCCTACAGTGTTATAAGATAATTTTGAGCATGTTCTTTCCATTCACAGTTGCAGTCTTACAGTTAACCAAAATGGATTGCCATCCTGCCCTTTAAATTGGCCCTTCAAATCCTTGTGTTTTGCTGCCTCCCTAAGATAGGAAGGGATTAAGGGTGACTGACAGCAGAAAAAAATTATGCAGCCACATATGTGTTAATCTTGCCATCTTTTCTGCCGGATTTGGAAGGAGATGGATATTTATAACTGTTCTTTTGTCTTGATTTTGGACTAGACACTGATTTCCCAGCACCCTAGAAAAAATTTCTAAAGGTCTGGGACAGAAAAATAATTCTTTCAAGACAACTAATCTCTTCATTCATGTCATTCATATGAAAGCAATTCTACGCCCTTAATATTGGCTAGAATATTTGGTCTTGAGTCTCAGGCCAGGACAAGACTGGGAGGCTCTGATAAACATTTCCTTTATCACAGTCTTAACTAACCCTATTTAATGTAACATTTGAAATTAAATCAGTGTACTTTTGCAGGTTGGCAAACTTGGGACAGCAGCTTCTTTCTGGTCAGAGGCTGCAAAGGGTTTTTTTTTGACCTCAAACATAACAAAGGTCTTATCTGAAGGCCTTAATTGAGAGGGACTCAGAATCTTGGCTTGTATAATAGGACTAAATAACTCTTATTAATTCAAAGACATCAACGTGGTTTATAGAAGCTGAGATACAAGAGGGGTTAAATAAAAAGTTAAAGCCTTTTCATTTCTCAAAAAAATACTCCAAATCCCCTATAACATTTGTTCTGCATCATGTGTGTTCATCATTGCTAGATGCCATGTTTTCAGAATTTAGTCTCAGAATGCTGTTTCCTCTGAATCTGAAACAGAATTTTATCTTTGGCCATTCAACCCCACACTAGGTACCAAACAGGAAAAGTAATCTGCCACGTCGCTAACCATCATCATTTGTTATTACTACTTTTTGACATGGCCATATTGGATACCATGACAACATATTCTGCAGAAGAATGACAGGACTTAGAGGGAAAACCAATGAATGCACTTTATCCACTTACAACTCAGTATGATCACTTCAATTTTTCACTTTATTAATATTTTAAATACATAAAGACCCTTTTGTCCTAATGGATTCCAAAGCAAACCATTAAAAAAAGGAATAGGAGTGATTTAGATATTACTCCCCATAATTGGATTATATGTTTCTTGCTTCTGTGTTAAATTACTGTAGCAATTCAGCCTGCAGATGACCAAAGTCTCTGATTTCTCAGTTGGGAAACAGTCTTTTCTTTGAGCAACAGACTTGTAATTGTAGCACAGGATTTGTCAAAAGATCCATTCTATCCTCTGATGAATTAAACTCATAAAAGATGCAAGAACACATTTGTGCTGCTGATAGTGACAGCACTAGCTCTGCAGATGTCACTGTTGCTGTCACTTTGCCCCACATAACTCAGTCGGTCTTGGGTATCCTTCCAGAAACTAGCACAAAGCCTGATTCATTCCTTCCCTTTTAAACATGGCCTTTATATTACATGGAATTACAGCAAGCAGGAAAAGGCGGACACCATTTAGAGAGAAATTTCTAATTAATGTATATTTTCAATGTCTGAACTACAGTAAGGAGGTTTCCCCCCCACCCCGGGGGGATGGGCCTTGGATGAAGGCATGGTTACACGGCATTTCCAGACCCCCTGCTCTCTGTACCCAAATCCTGTCCCCAGTGGCCTTTTCACGTTCCCCCGCCCCGGGAATACTCTGGTTTTCCTAGGGGTCTTCCGTCTGGTCCAGGCTCCCAGCCATGGTGGCTGGAAGAGAATAAAGATCTATGAACATCCACGCAAAATATCGTCCCATGATTCTTTCCACGGGCCAAACTGTCTTCAGAAGGTTGCACCTGACCGCAACACTACAGTTGCAGCAAACCACTGGTCCTTAATTTGTCCTTTTGGGGTCAAGTGCCTCTAGATCCCTGGCCAGTAGGCTCAGTGTGAAGTGCTGATCAGTGTAGAAAAAGCATTTTTGAAAGGCCAATATGAAAGTATATTTTAAAGGTTACATGTTGTAAGAGGCTAGTGGGATAGTCACAGGCCTTCACAACATCCCTCTGGACAAGTTGTCCAACTGTGGGATGGGCGATTCACAGGGTGAAGAACTGGCGGAAAGGCAGAGCTCAAAGTGTTGTAGTGAATGGGGCTACATCTAGTTGGGGACTGCTCAGCAGTGGTGTTCCTCAGGGCTCAATTTTAGGGCCAGGTCTGTTCAATACATTTACCAATGGCCTGGAGGCAGGCATTGAATGCAGCATTAACAAGTTTGCTGATGGTACCAATCTCGGAAGTGCTGCTGACTCTCTTGAGGAACAAGAGGCCTTGCAGACAGATCCAGATAGATTAGAGCACCAGACAGTGATTAATGGGATGAAATTTAACAAGTTGAAATGCTGGATTCTGCACCTAAAACAGAGTAACACCGGGCAAAAATATAAATTGGGAGAGGAATGTCTGGAAACAGCCCTGCAGAAAGGGGTCTGGGGGTGCAGGTTGACAGGATGCTCACCAGGAGCCAGCAGTATGTGTGCCCTGGCAGACAAGCCATTCTGGGATGCATCAAACACAGCATCACCAGTTGATCCAAAGAGGAGATTATCCTGCTATGTTCAGTGTTGATGTGGCTTCAGCTCAGAACTGCTGTGGGCAGTTCTGAGCCCNTTAGGGCCAGGTCTGTTCAATACATTTACCAATGGCCTGGAGGCAGGCATTGAATGCAGCATTAACAAGTTTGCTGATGGTACCAATCTCGGAAGTGCTGCTGACTCTCTTGAGGAACAAGAGGCCTTGCAGACAGATCCAGATAGATTAGAGCACCAGACAGTGATTAATGGGATGAAATTTAACAAGTTGAAATGCTGGATTCTGCACCTAAAACAGAGTAACACCGGGCAAAAATATAAATTGGGAGAGGAATGTCTGGAAACAGCCCTGCAGAAAGGGGTCTGGGGGTGCAGGTTGACAGGATGCTCACCAGGAGCCAGCAGTATGTGTGCCCTGGCAGACAAGCCATTCTGGGATGCATCAAACACAGCATCACCAGTTGATCCAAAGAGGAGATTATCCTGCTATGTTCAGTGTTGATGTGGCTTCAGCTCAGAACTGCTGTGGGCAGTTCTGAGCCCCACAGCTTAAAAAGGATGTGGAAGGTCCTTGGATGCATCCAGAGAAGGGCAGCAAAGCTAGCGAGAGGGCTGGAAGGCATTTCCTGTGAGGGACAGCTGAGGACTTTGAATTTGTCTAATCTGGAAAGAAGCATGCTGGGGGGTGACCTCATTATTCTCTCCAGCTTCCTGAGGAGGGGAAGTAGAGANTGAATGCAGCATTAACAAGTTTGCTGATGGTACCAATCTCGGAAGTGCTGCTGACTCTCTTGAGGAACAAGAGGCCTTGCAGACAGATCCAGATAGATTAGAGCACCAGACAGTGATTAATGGGATGAAATTTAACAAGTTGAAATGCTGGATTCTGCACCTAAAACAGAGTAACACCGGGCAAAAATATAAATTGGGAGAGGAATGTCTGGAAACAGCCCTGCAGAAAGGGGTCTGGGGGTGCAGGTTGACAGGATGCTCACCAGGAGCCAGCAGTATGTGTGCCCTGGCAGACAAGCCATTCTGGGATGCATCAAACACAGCATCACCAGTTGATCCAAAGAGGAGATTATCCTGCTATGTTCAGTGTTGATGTGGCTTCAGCTCAGAACTGCTGTGGGCAGTTCTGAGCCCCACAGCTTAAAAAGGATGTGGAAGGTCCTTGGATGCATCCAGAGGAGGGCAGCAAAGCCAGCGAGAGGGCTGGAAGGCATTTCCTGTGAGGGACAGCTGAGGACTTTGAATTTGTCTAATCTGGAAAGAAGCATGCTGGGGGGTGACCTCATTATTCTCTCCAGCTTCCTGAGGAGGGGAAGTAGAGAGGGAAGTAGAGATGGAAGTAGAGAGTCACAAGACTGTCTTATCAGGAATGATCGACACAGGAGCAGACGTCACTGTAATTTCAAGTGCTCGATGGTTTCCTGCCTGGCCTTTGTCATCAGCAAGTCATGCTTTGACAAGAATTGAAGGTGCTAGTACCAGCAAGCAGAGCTCCAACCTGATTGTGTTTGAGGGACCGGAAGGTCAGGCAGCCACAGCCCGGCCCTTCATTTTAACTAGTCCTCCGACTTTATGAGGCCGAGATGTGATCAGTCAATTCGGTGCCTGCATAAAAGTGGGGTTTTGATAAAAAAAGTGAGGCTGCTGACATGCATGACACCTTGTGTTTAACGTGGACTGTTACAAAATCTGTTTGAATAAATCAGTGGCCCCTCATTCAAGACAAGGTCATCGCGCTCAACACATTAGTGTAAGAACAACTGCAAGAAGGACACCTTGTCCCATCCACTAGCCCATGGAAGACCCCCGTGTTTGTCATCAAAAAGTGGCAAGTGGCATTTTTTACATGATTTAAGACAAATCAACGCAGTTATGGAAGATTTAGGCCCTCTACAACCAGGGCTACCTTCACCGACAATAGTGGTGAAGCCCCAGAAGAGGCTTCCTAGAAAGGTGGTTGATGCTCCCAACCTGTCAGTGTGTAAGAGGTCTTTGGACAATGCCTTTTCAAAGCAGCTCTTAGCAGAGTGCCAAGAANGCCCTGAATTGTTCAGGCACTAGATGATCATTGTAGGTCTCTTCCAGCTGAAGTAGTCCAGTCTACTCTTGTCTGTTCTAAGGGGAGACAAAATTATATTTACAAATATTCTACTTCATTCAAGATTTGGACTGAAAGAAAGAGATAAAGGGGAGCAATTAGTCATGGTTTATTTGTTTTTTGGAAATGTGGCAGAAAAGACAGGTACCCATGCAAGCAATGGTATGACGCTTTTTACACACCTCAAGTTAATATATCTCTATTTTTAAAGTTGACACTTGTAACATTTAACAGGCCTGACAGGAAAATCTGAACTATTAAGAGTCTCATTTACCTGATGCAGATTGCTCCAGGAGAAGCTACTACAGAAGACTTAGTTACTCACAAGTATAATCTAATGAATACTTGAAAGATTTTTGCATAGGGATAGGAGAACTCTTACATTAGCTAAAGAAAGAATATTTAGAGAAGTCTGAGTGTTATTTGAGAGGAAATGACATAAAATTACAGCAGAACTCCATTTTCACAGGATCAAATATTAAATTACTTAAAGAAGAGCTAGAAAATGGAATTAACTACAGTATGAGTAAAAAAGAGAAGGCAGAATTCAGAAACAGTATAATGAAAAATTAAAATTGACATACTGTTCCAAGAAAGCCTGTCAGCAACCAAAACCAGATCAAATAAAATAAACCAGTATAGAATTGCAGCTCCTTGTAAATGGACAGGTAAGTCAGTTTAAATCAGATTGGTTTATCATAATAAAGGCTGGATTTGACCAGGGTATCCTGGATAACTGAAAAATGTGAGTGTTAATTCTGTTAAAGGTAGATTTGGGACCAGTGACTGAGATACAGGGTTACAGAGTAGTATAATCCCAAAAGCCATGCAAAAAAATAACATGTGAACAGACACAAAGCAGAAAACACTGACACATAAAATACTATGAATAAATAAGGATTATTAATTTAGTTGGAAATATAAGAGTGAAAGATGAGGGTTTGTGGGATACTGGAGCCCACGGGAAGATGATTTTGTATGGATATGCCTAGAAAATTTGGAGAGTAAAGAAACAGTGCATCAGACTGTCAGTGGACATAAATATATCAGAAAAGTATGAAGAGAGATCTTATTTTAATTAAGCACCGTGGCTACTGAGCTAGTAATTAATTGTTCCCAGCTGGGCTTGGCACTAGATCAATAGCTAAAATGTTCCTGAAATTATAAACACAGTACAGTAAAGAACAACAAGTACTACGACTGTAGTTCACTAGTGTGCTATCAAAATTGAGTTTGCTAAGAGTGTGGAATATGTTCTTCATCAGTCCAGCACTTGTGGACATCATTACATTCTGATAATTTAGACAGGCTGAAAAGCAAAGAGAGGTGTCTCCCCAGAAAAAGTCCCTAGTGTGGCAGGTTGGATTCTGGACATGGTTATTGAAAATTTAACAGCAATATTTTGGAGGAATGCTACTGCTTCATGACTCAAGAAGAGAAAATTAAACACAGTAACCTAAGGATTTTAAATATTATATGGCTGCTATTTTAAAAAGGCAATACTGCTGGTAAGTTTACAGATATGAAATTGTACTGGACACTCAGCATATATAGGTGGAATCCATCTGGAAGATGAAAGAATCTGTGTCTTGGATTACCAACACAGAGAATAGCTGCTTTGAATCAGCAGCAAGTCACTTATTGGAGATGTATAGGAAAATAGCTTACAAAATAGTCAAAGGGGAGCGAACATCTCTGAAGTTTTAAAATGAATCCTTAGTCTGTATGTGAGAAAAGTGACCAGTAAGCTGTAGAGAAGACTTAATAATGTCTTACCTAATATATGAAATTATCAAGGAAAACAAAAAAGAATGATAAAGTATACCAAAACCAGACTCTGAGAAATTGCAGAAAAACATACTGGTATGCAATAGATGTCTCAAGTCCAGGCCTTTCAGAAGGTAAACCTGCTTCTCATCCTTCGACCCAGAAAAAGCCTACGATTAAAGGTTAATAGTTGAACAAAGCACCATCTTCTTTAGGCCCAAAAGTCCTGTTTGGCTGAGTAAACATACATGAAGATTCTAACATAATAAAATATCATGCAAAACTCACTATGTGGTGTCAGAAAAATGTTACAGCCATCATAAGAACATCTGGAACTTGGTGACTCTTCAAAGAAATACTCTTCTCTGCTCAACAGAAACTGTCCTGAAATCCATCCTTATGTAAGGGATTTGAGGTTCATTGGCATAGTATTGATGCAAGAGGTTACACTTGCTAACACGCTTGCATTGCCCCTGCTACGACAACATCTGAGCTTTCCATAATCTTGACAATATTTGAGAAAGTGTGCAAGAAAGTGCTATCCATAATTTTTACCAAGGAAACAACAAATCTGTTAGAGCAGAAAATTCAACTCACAAGCTGATGTCCCAGGTCTTAAAACAACTTTCCATGATATGGCCTAAGTGAATTTAAACTCTCCATCCGAAAAATATAATTCCACTTTTAAGTGAAGTTTTGGAAAGAGAGAAGCTGGCAGTTATAAGCTTCTTTACTGCTTTTACATTATTTAACCAGAAGATGTGACTTGAGGCATGGTAAGAATGATCTTGACACTCCTTTCTGTATAATAAAAATAGATTTTGTAGTGTAGGCCTCTCCATTAGCATGGAATACTGCAAAAGAAACACTGACTTCAATAACCTATGCTAGCCTAAATTGTTTATTTTGACAGTCACTCAAGAAACTGATGGTTCAGCCATGACTGCTGACCTTCCTCAAGGTTTCTTCAAAATAAGTCAAAGCAAACTCTCCAAATATCTAGAAGAAATGCAATGTCAAAACACTGTGCTTCAGAATAACTGTCAACATGTATGACTAAATTAAATTAACCTGAACCAAAGATTAAACATTGTTGTTCTGAAATTCATAACAGTCCTTGTATTTATAGAGGGAACTGTGCCAAAATAACCTTGATAATTTCTATGGATTTGGGGAGGAGGGCACAAACACACAGCTCCTTCAAATCAGTGGTCAGCAGTCAGTATTGGTCCATGGAAACAATGGAAAGCCAATACTGTGTTCAATGAAACATCAATAGTTTTGGTGTTAAGATTTCATATCTGAGGTATTGTCAATATTAACTGTAAATCACAGTTTGGGGAAAGCAGCTCTATGTTCTGAAGTACCAAATCACCATAGTTATTGAACTGTAGTGGTTGTTGTGGAGGTCGTTAATGGTTATCTCAGAATTTCTTTTTGCCATTTGTAAGAGCATCCAAAGACTGAAATGATAGCCGGTAGGAAACAACTGCAGTGAAGTTAGGTTTTAAAAGCCAATCCTGTTATTCAGATTGCTTTCACTGGCAATAAAATAATTACGGTAAATCAGGAATAAGCTCCATGGAAGACTAAACGACAGGGGTTACTATAGCTGCTATTTACAGAGTCTGAAAAGATTTTATGTCGCTATTATTCACACATATGATCATCTCAAATATTCAGGCTTCCTGAACAGTGTTGGAGTTGCAGTGCTTATCCTTGAGTTAGTCATATAAATCTAAACTATCTATTTCTTGTCTTTTTTAATTCATATCCCTGGCATTATAACTACAGGAATATATGTGTGCTTCTATAAACACATTTTTTAAATGATTTAACTGAAGAAGAAGATACTGCAAATTGAAAAAACAATACCTAGAGGAAGCTGTTAGTTGGGAGACAGACATCATTCTTTAGTATTTGCAGAGAAAAGCCTGTTTTTTCCCTTGATGCTCACAGATAGGTTTATTGCTATTTAAACTCTCAGCAATTCCTCCTTCCCAGCTCCAGTATCACTTAACACGCCAGGAAAAGTACATGAGCCAAAATGAGTCTTCAGGGAGGTGTTATGCTGCCCTGAACAGTTGACTGTTCCAACGTTTAGAATCTATGGTTCTGTCATTACAGAAGACATGTAAACCTTCAGGATCAGTGAAGTTTTGTGAGTGTATTCAGTCCACTTAAAAAGAAGGAGCTATTGGTAATTTTTAGGTAGATTTTTCCTGTTTCTCAATGGGGACTGCTATATGTAAACTACTCCACAGCCTATTCTTAACTTTCCTGGAGTAACTGCAGTTCTAGGAAATGTTTGCATGCTGCCACAATCCATGCTGTTAAAGGAGCTAAATTATTCAGTGAAGTGTCTTTTCCATAGTCAAATCCTGTCAAAGCCTGCTACTTAGTAGGCAGATTCTCTAAAACAGACCTTTGCACTCTGGTTCCAGCAGCTCCTCTTTCCTGTGGTTACTAGCAACTCTCTAGAAAAAGGCTCTTTCTCAGATTTGCAATTTCTTATGAATTTAAGTATTCTTACGGTCTCCTTACTTCTCTATTTTTCATTTCTCAATCATAACGAAAAGTATTGTACCAAGCTTCCATTCCCTTTCCACAGTTCTGTCTTGAGGAAAAAAGACTAAGAAGCTCTCACTGACCTTGTTCCACTACTGGAGGAGGGCTCTGGAGAACTCATTCACCCTTTCAACCAGCACTTCCACAAGTTAGCCTTCTCTGATGAGAGATTGTTTGCCCTTGTATCGCCTTCATTTCAGCAATGGATCCCTAGTCAAAGACAGATGTAAAGACCATTATTTTTTGGTGAAGAATTTAAAAAGCTCTACTCAAGTCTAAAATCTGGTCTTGCTTCAGCATCTGGGGAAATTTGCCAGGGGCTTACCTGATTTACTTTGACAGATTTAGATGCTTAGTCAGTAGTCTAAGTTCAATACATGCTAAATACACTCTGAGCCATGTTCATGAGCTGTAACTGAAACCTGAAGTCCTTGGGCTGATGGTCCTCATTACCTTTTAAGGCATTTAATTCACAATGTACACCTTGGTCTCTGCAATGTACTCTCAGTGTTANATAACATGTACATTTCCAAAATGTTTTAATGCCACAGAGACACATCTTCTATGTCTTCCATTCTGTGGCAGTACTTCAGTTAAAAGTGCTTTCCGTCCTCTCTGNTACCTATTTTTTCCTCCATGATGAGGCAGCAGTTTGTAAAAAGTATTGCACAAATGTTACATATTGATAAAAGTACTGAAAGTGCCTGTACTTAAATAGTTTAAAAATTAGAGAGAGGATAAATGGAAATACAGAAAACTGTGTATTTTCAAAAGAGTGGGATAAGGAATATATATTTTCTTCTGACAGAAGAAAAGATTTTTCTATAAATAAAGAAGATAATACACATGAAAAAGTTATGTCATGAATCCATTATGTCATTCAAACAGTTGTATTTATATATATATATTTATANGTACTCATGAGAGTTAAATTTGTAATTTCATTTTTTTCCCATTCAACAGACAAAATTACAGAATTTCAATTCAGATCAAGGTAATTAATTTAAAATAAGGCTCAGCAAAGTACTATTTCTTACTGGTCGGTTTGTCAGTTCAAGTCTATTTTTCTCTAAAACTCAGCTAGATTACACATGTTGGTAAGCATCAGTTAGACACCTGTGATTCTCTTTTGCAGAAAAGGCAGAGACCAACTTATTTATACAAAAATGTATGGAATTTACTCACCTCAGAACATAAGGTCAAATATCTGCTGACTGCAAGTCTGGTATTTAAACCTATTTGATCTTTATCTGAGGTATAGGATAAAATGTTTGCCTGTTTTAAGAGACACTCATAAGCTTAGCACTTGTAAAGCTGGACTACTGAACTATTCCAAACAATGAGAAAAATCCATGTTCCAAACTGACTTACATAAAATAAATATTTCCCATTGTTATTACAGCAAAATTTTCATCTAAGGAAGTACATACAGACAAAATCTTCATTATTTTTCATAATCTAATTGCATATTACTGAGAGAAAAATCAACTTATTAAGATGAAACCTTCAAGAAGAAGCCACAGAATGAATGTAATGTTCAGTAAGCCATCCAGTTAATGCTCAGAAAGATCCCAATTACACTTTTTTTTCAGTAAAACTGGAACAAGAAGCAGATTAATTCAGACAAATTAGGGATTAATTTACTGGGAAATGGTAATAAGACTGTGAATCTCTGTATGGCCCCTTTGTTTTGGAAACTGGCCCATTTGTATAATAGATCTGTAGTTATCTTTTTTTCTCTTCTTCCTTTCAACATCTACTGTAATCAACTGTATTTTCTCCAAAACAGTTGCTTTTATTTTATACATATTATACAACTTAAACTGAGTATTGCATCACTTTCTCCATTTACATTTGCCATTAATATTACAATTGTCCTAACCCTTTCTATGCGTTTTCCCTGCTTCGCCTGACATTATACTGGAGAAACTATANCTGACATTACACTGGAGAAACTATACTTTTTCATTGCTTTCATTTGAGGCAACAGCTTTAATACTTAGATTTGAGTCATCAGGATACAAATATTTTGATCTCTGCTTCATCTAAATCACGTGAATTAGTGCTGCCATACTTTTTGGGGGAGGTTGGCTGTTTCATTTCTTTCTGTGCCAAGACAAGTTGCATTTCCAAGACATGGCAGAATTTTATTGAGTCCCTTCAGCATGGTAACTCTGATGCACCATGGCAGCACCCCAATTACTGAGTAGATAAAGACTGATTAACTCTGTGTTACACAGAGTATAACACATGAGAGAGGATGAGAGGATGGCTATGGCCTGACTGCTACTGCAGAAAGAATTTATCCAGTATGGTCATGGTCGTTCTTTTTGTCAGGGTTGGCTCTGCTTTTCCCCATGGTGTGGCTCAGTTCATGTGCATGGCAAGAAGAACTATGGAAAATTTCCACATAATTTCTGCTCATGGAAAAATTAATTTAGGCTCTTCCCTGTAGGCACCTCTGTTGTCTCTGTCAAAGAAAACTACCAAAAGGAGCACTAGGAGTAGGCTGCCAATCCCTACAGGACATAAGGTAACATGCTGACTCAACTGTTTTATGGCCTTAGCCGGTTGTTAAATAGCTGATTTCCTAAAAGGACGAAGTTTGGGGCTTATTTCTGAAACACTAGATTACTTTTCATAGTCTGTAGACTACTCTGTGCTCATACTTCTGAAAGTAGTATATACTGTGCCTTTCTTTCCTACAGCACCAAGAAGTTCTGTAAGAAGACTGGTCATCTTACCTTTTGAAAACATGGGAAGAAAATACCATGACTGAAATTGTTACCCAGAAAGGCACTTTGTCAATTTTCACATAATTTTGACTACAGAACATAAATTAAAGTCATTCTGAAGAAAATTAAGAAAATAGGATTGAGACACACAAGGGAAAAAAAAAAGGTAAATAGGGATAGGCCTTGGAGGACTGTCAAGCTTTATGGTGATGAGGGCTTGGCACTGCCACTACCTGCAATCATTTTCTATGCTAAATAATTATGATGACACGATAAACAAGCTTTGCTGTTAAAAAAGATGGAATAACAGTGGCTATTGATATAATCTGAGTTTAAGTTTTAGCAGGCAAGATCTTCCTTAAGTAAAGATGTGCTACAACCCTTCTTTCTGTTGTGAAGTGGAAATAAAGAAATGAAAAATCCCTCATTTTAAAGTGGCAAACTATAGAACTATAAAAGAGACTGTCGGCAAAAGAGAAATCTGATGAAAATCAACTGGGCCTCGAAGCCAGGAAAATTGCTTTTCTGCTACAGTTTTTGCCATGAAACATAAGACAGAATACTTGACATCCAAACTTACATACTACTTAAATCTCATGACCATAGCAACAAGGTGTTCTCAATAAACATGTAGGAATGAACACCTACACCCATTTGACACCTAAAATGAATTGAAGCTGATGGCTGGGGGGGCCTTGTGGGGTATGCAACATTGAAATTCATTCTCTTGGGGTTTTTTCCATTCTAGGAGGTACTGTTTCTCTTTCTCAAACTGTGTATGAATGGATATAGGCATCTGAATTAAGAGAAAAAAATTAATATTTGCCCACTTTCTGATATGTGGAATTAAAGACACCCTAGCCTAAAATGTAAGGCTACAATGGCATAGCTCATGTGGGCAATAACAGCTTTGGTGTGACCTTCACAGCTTGAAGACAAGAGAGGGAAATTGTGCTGAAATAACCTTAAGATGGCTGGAGTTTTGCAAAGCACTCAATCAAATAAAGGAAAATACATGCAGAAGCACGTGCTGCCCTCTACATCAACAATAGCTGAATATCAAAGGGGCCTACACATGTATTTCTAGAGTAAAACATCTTCTATTAAAAATATTTATGATGAAGCTTATTCAGTGGAATGCATAATGAAGAAGTACTTAAAAGAGAAATAAACCTCTAGTTTCATGCTATTTTGTTTTGTTAAATTTTAAGTAATTTCAATAGAAACTTAGAGCCTTTAACATAATTTGAGATATGACTTAGATACAGTTTTTTTTAGAATTACCAGAAACTGCTATTACACCTTTTAGACAGAAATGTAGGGTAGGTTATCAGCTAATATCTTGGTGGAAAAAGATAATTTCTGCAACAGTGTCTCTAAGATTTCCTCAACTCAAATCCTTTAGCAACTCTGCTGGCTTCCAGTCTTAGACAGTTCCATACTTTCTACAGCCATCAAAAAACATAAATTGGGGTGTATGAAAAAGAAAAAAAAAAATGATTACTACTAGAAGAGAAGAAGAAAGAAAATTTAAAATGTTATTTTTAACCATTAAATACCTCTGACTAGAAAAAAANGGTAGGTTATCAGCTAATATCTTGGTGGAAAAAGATAATTTCTGCAACAGTGTCTCTAAGATTTCCTCAACTCAAATCCTTTAGCAACTCTGCTGGCTTCCAGTCTTAGACAGTTCCATACTTTCTACAGCCATCAAAAAACATAAATTGGGGTGTATGAAAAAGAAAAAAAAAAAACGATTACTACTAGAAGAGAAGAAGAAAAAAAATTTAAAATGTTATTTTTAACCATTAAATACCTCTGACTAGAAAAAAAATGTGACCAAGCTTGCCTACTCCTACTCCTTTTAAAGCAAACCGGTTTCCTTAAAGGTGTCTCACTTCCTGCTGGGAGTAAACCGGACGGCTTAAATATTTACACCTCCACTGAGCCTGTGTGGCAACTTTAGCTTCCACTTTCTCTTTATCAAACCATTGCCAAAATAACTTTTAAAATAGATCTAAAAAAAAAAATTAAGAAAAATTCTGTCTCTAAAGTAAGAAAAATACTGAAAATTTACCTTGATGTCAGTTTAAATAGACTTCTGCATGGATCTCTGACATTGGTTAGCACTACTACTCCATGCTTTTGTGAATCTTGTTGCACAAGCACATATTTTGTAATGCTCCTGAGAATAATTTTTTTTAAAAAATCAACATATCTTTTCAGTTAGTTTGTTAAGCATTTCAAGGTTATTTCAAGGATCCTATTGTTTTCCCTGCTTTTACGGGAAAAGTGCATTAAAATTTATCACACGCTGTTTTAGCAAACTTTATTATTACATCAAGGCAATGAAAACCAAGGTTATTTGCAAGATAAAACAGGGTGAAATTATAACAGTGGCAAAGGCCACTAGAAAAAGAGACAGGGATAAAGCAGAGGTCATGCAAATTTTTCCAGGTGAGCCAAAACCTAAAATATGGAAAACAGCTGGAAACTGAAGAACTATACTTTACTTTCTGTTGCACTGCCTTAAAAGTGTAGTCTCAAGATTATATTTTGAAAACAAAAAATGCTATTAGAACTGATTTTTTCATTTCCAAAAATTACTTATCAATGTAATTGAACTGTAATAAAACATTCTATAATTACAGTGACTGGAGAAATGGCATTTTATTTTTAATGTTTAGTCAAGAGCATTTAACTTAAGCTATTGGTTAAATACTCTACTATTCTAAAGGAATGTTTTAAAAAAGAAACTAATTTCCAAACCTCTCTTTTCACCAGCTTAACAGTAACAATGTAACCTGTGCACGCATATCCAGCTGTTAGCTGAAATCTCAGCCAAAGTTGCCCAGTCTAGGACCGGCAAAGCCCAAGCCACACATCACTCGTACGCACGGAATTCTACCTACTCAACTC
Source organism: Mystacornis crossleyi (assembly GCA_013400655.1). Classification (NCBI taxonomy): domain Eukaryota; kingdom Metazoa; phylum Chordata; class Aves; order Passeriformes; family Timaliidae; genus Mystacornis; species Mystacornis crossleyi. Next base: position 45,662 of record VYZQ01044286.1, read on the forward strand.
AGAAGTTGACTCCTTTATAGGCTTAAATTCACCTTTATAGGCTTAAAATGTATTTAGAAATTCTCTTTACAAAGGCAGATCGTCATTAAGATTTAGATATGTTTGACTGCCATCTTGCAGGATCTGCTCTGTATTTATTCCATATGAGGTATGGTCCCATTCTCAACATTGATAATAAATAAAATATGCTGTCTATTGCCCTGTTACTTAAGTATAATACAAATCTAATCTTAATAAAATTCAGATTAACAGATAAGAAAAATTGTAGATACACTTAATGTTCAGAAGAAGCACCTGCAGACAAATTAAATGACAGGCACCAGAAAATAACATTTCCTGCTCAACATCTGTATAGAAAATTTAACCATTCAACTGAATGATTTAAAAATTTCAAGCTAGACTGAAGTGTGGGTAGAGATTTACTTCGAACAGTTCAAAGATACTACTGTACAAAATGTAATTAAAGTGGTTGTATTCAAATGTTATGCCAGAGTTCTGCTTTTGTGTTTTAATTTCCATTGAAAAAATCCAGACTAATGCTTTGCTCTGGAGAGTATGTCAAGCTTTGGATGGCTCCAAGCCTCTTTCCTAAATAGTACTGTTAGTGGTAAGTATCCTGCAAAGCCTAAGGCTTTTCTATAAACCCCGAGTGAGTATGCAAAGTGGAAGATTCAGGCTAAAACTGAGTGACACAGAAAAAAAGAGCAAGTTAATAGTTTTCAAAAATGTTTCCAGAAACTTTCCAAAATTTGCCAGAATATATTCTAAATAGAGTCATCATAGTGAAGTATTTCATCATGTGATGTAAAATCATAACCAGATGAGTATTCATGAGAACATTAAGGAAAAAAAAAAAAAAAGAAAGAAAAGAAAAACAATCCTCTGCAATTTTTCCATACTGAATAATCAACACTTCTTTTATATCAACTTGCTAATATTTTTTTTAATAAGTGAGTCTGACTCCATGGTAGCCTTCTATTAAAGTATTAATGTTTAACAAAAGAAGATACTAATTTCTCTGTAAAAGATAAATTTAGCAGGTGAGAAGTGAAAAAATGAAAAGAAATAGAGTAGCTACTTGCATGCCTCTTATTAGTACTTAAAGCAATATATGTTACACATAACTTGAAGGAAAATCAATTTTGCATTAATCTCTAGTTGGAGGCATCTCGGATTTGTAGAACAGCCGATAACACTCAGTAACTTAGGAATGGAGTTTCTTCTCCAGCAGCAAATTAGCTTTTACTTACCATGGGATAACGTAAGCTACGAATTCTTGCATGTTATCCTTGCAGGACTCTACCAAACACTGATTCAAAACTATCCCTAACCAACACAGATGACTGAAATACTCCACAGAGCAGCCTGGCTAACCAGCAGAGGCCTGGCTGGCTGTCCACTGTGCAGCTGTTGGCCCAAGCTGAGCAACCACTGAGGAAGTCAGCGGGGCATTGCCCTGCCATGTGAGTCACCTGCCAGCTGGCTACCTGCCTGGCTCACCAGGCTGCCAAAGCACAAACAGGTAGGGCTGCCTGCCCTCTGAACCCTCAGACCCACCTGCCGGCTGTCAGACAGCGCAGCCGTGACGTTTAAGGTACCTTCCATTTCACTGGGGATTCTGCGCTGTCTGTATTTTCTCCTCATCAGCAAACGTCAGTTCTACAAAACAGAATTCCCTTTTCTTACCAGATCTTGTTCAATCACAGCAGGCAAATTTGGCTTGTCTGGAAGTCTAGAAGATAGCATAATTTGGGAACTAAGAGACCAAATCCCAGCAGTGAGGTAAACAGAATCATAGAATCATGCACTCCTACAATGATAAAATAGTTTGGGTTGGAAAGGACCTTTAAAGGTCACTGAGTCCAAACCCCCCTGCAACAAGCAGGGACATCTTCAACTTGATCAAGTTGCTCAGGGCCCTGTCCAACCTGATCTTGAATTTTTCCAGGGATGGGACAGCTACCATCTCTTTAGGCAACCTTTTCCAGTGCTTCACCCATCTCACACTAAAAAAAAAAAATTCTTCCACATATCTAGTCAAAATCTCCCTTCTCTTAGTTTAAAACCACTACCCCTTATCCTACCACTACAGTCCCTATTAAAATGTCTGTCACCATCAAACACACTTGAAACTTATCACCCTGGGATGTTGAGGACAGATTGTCAAGACTTGACCAACCCTGAGTAATACCATGGCTCAATCATATAGGAATCCCTAACAGTACTAATGGAGACTTGGAGCATGTCATGAACAACAGCAGGGCTCTGGAGGAAAGGTGAAGGACAGGAAAGCCCACACAGTTCTCCTTCATCCTGCCAGTCACAGGAGAGGCAGCTACAGGGGAGAGCTCATCCCTGAGAGTTGATACCTGTCTGCATGACTGACCTCACAGAGTGGGCTTTAGCCTTCACAACCACAGGACCCTTTGGGAGCAGTGAGGATGGCTGGACAGAGGTGGGATCCAACTGATAGGGATATTTTGCTTGTTGGTGTGGCTGTGGGACCCAGGATGATTTTGCCTGAAAGCTAATGTGAAAAAATGAAAGCTTAGCCACTTCTCCTATTCAGCAGATGACTCTGACACTGCCAGAACAAGGGAGGGTCCACAAGATTAGGAGGAGCAGAGCTGCCCCATCTCTAGCAGCAGCAACCTTTACTTATACTGGATCTTATCTGCTTATGGCCTGATCTCCTACAGCTTTGTTTCTAGTGGTTAAGGTCACACAGACCCATGCCAACAGCATGAATGCCAGCTGAAGGGCTTAGCTGCCGAGGGAGCACTTGAGAAGACTTGTTTTAGTGTGAATTCTTGATTGGGTTTGACAGCTGACCCCAACTTCAGCCTTTTCTTCAGCCTAGGTACCTTGCTCCATCCAGATGCCAGATTTCATGATCATTATTAGCGCAGGAAACAGAGACACAAAGGGATATGTGAAAATAGAAGCCTAACTTTCATAGGAAGCAAGGCAAAAACCTGTATCTCTGAGAAAACTCATTCTGGATAGGAATTGTTTATTAACAAAAATGTATATCAAAACTAGTTGCAAATAAAATAATATTTGTGTGGAGAGGGTTTTTAAACTAGGAGAAAATTTCACTTGCCACTTTTCAATGTTCTATCCCTTCCACACAAGACCTATTCAATATTATCAAGAACAACCTGGGTAACAAAATGGCAGAGATAATATGAAAAGAGAAAAAAATCAAATATTTTTGCTAAACTGAGTGACCATGATCAAAATTACTGAAATTTAGCAAGGGGAAAAACAGTGCTAATAAGGAGATACCAAATGTATGGATACATTTGAGTAGTAACTGTCTAGAATAGCAATGTAGTATCAAAAATTAAATTCAGATGTTGTTGACTAAAAACAAAAAAAACCACATTTGGAGAGGGGCAAGACTGGAGATACTCGTTTGCCAGTTTTGAGGTGATGAGGCTGGTTAGAGACACATGAGAACTGCTGTTTTTGGCTCCACACTTAATAAATAGTGTTGAGAAATTGGGAGAAGTACAGAGGAGAAAAAACATAAAAAATAGAGGCAAACATCTGACAAGTGGTCATTGAAAATGTGAATTTTTCATGTGGAAAAGGTAGATATGTTTATAATATATAAAGGAGCTCCTTCCGCTTTATAGTCTTGTTGGTTTGGGGGTTTTTTTGTTTTGTTTTGGTTTGGTTTTTTGTTTGGTTTTTTGGTTTTTTGTGGGTTTTTTGGGGTTTTTTTTTGTTTGGGTTTTTTTTTGTTTTTTTTTTTTTGTTNTGCAGTAATTTTGCAGTGGGAATTGTCTTTCTTTTTTTTTTGTTTTTTTTTTTTGTTTTTTTGTTTTTTTGTTGTTTTTTTTTTTTTTGAACATCCAGAGTAGACAGGAAAATTTTTTTTCAAAAAGCTTCACTTTGGGTTTCAGGTCATGAAATACAACAACAGGATTTGACACAATCAGCTTTATTGAAGGTTTTTACAAGTAAGTTGGATGCACACCTGTTAGAAGCCATGTAGGTCAATGTTGTCCAAGCTGTTGACCACAAATAAAAACCTCTATAAACTTAAAAGCTACCAGACAGCCAGAATGGGAGCAAAATGCGAGTTTATATGAAGAACATGCCAGTGGCTCTTCAACAGTCCCCCCAACCCACAATCAACAAAGAACTGAGCTGAAGGGAAACCCAAAGCATCACGAGTATGATCTGACTGGAGTGTCCTGCCACACTTACCCTTGCCAGGCATCTGATGTAGCCTCAGTGTGGATGTGATCCATGAGCCAGGCTGCCTGCGACTGCTCCAGGTCCAAAGGTCAGGGTACATGGGACACTTCATGAAGCAGCTTAGACGGAAGACCTTGAAGCCTCTTCCGGCTCACCACTCCCATGTGAACCCTTAAGTAGGAAGTCCAAAACACTAGCTATGAATTTAGGTTACCCTCCTGGCTCATTGCATTCAGTTCAGTGAGGAAAGACAGAAACAGAAAGGAAAAAACTCCTTTCAGGCCAGAACTCAGGTTTTCTACGTGATGGAGATAAACTTGTACCAAACAGCTCATTGCTGGCTATTCTTAGAGGGCAGCTTATGCTTTGGGCCCCTCAATTTAGGAAGGACATTGAGGTGCTGGAACTCGTCCAAGGAAGGGCAACGAGTCTGGAGTACAAATCCCGTGAGGAGTGGCTGAGGGAGCTGGGATTAACCCTGGACAAACGGAGGCTCAGGGATGCCCTTATCACTCTCTGAAACTCCCTGAAAAGAGGTTGTAACTAGGTGAAAGTCGGCTGCTTCTCCCAGGCAACCAGCGACAGTATGAAAGGACATAGTCTCAAACTGTGCCAGGGGAGATTTAGGCTGGCGATTAGGAAGAACTTTTCCACGGAAAGGGTGCTTAGACATTGGGAGGGACTGCCCCGGAAGGTGGTGGAGTCACCGTCCCTGGTAAGGAAAGACTGGACGTGGCACTCAGCGCCCTGGTCTGGTTGACACGGTGGTGTTTGGTCATATGTGGGACTCGATGACTCCAGAGATCTTTCCCAGCCCAATCAGTTCGGGATTGAGGGACCGCAGCTCCCGAAGCCCCCGGGCAGCCGCCGCCTCCCTCCGTCCCGCGGGGGGGGCGGGGCGAGGGCCGAGGTTCCGCCCCGCGCGCGGCGGGAGGCGGCCTCGCGCCTCAGCGTTTCCGGGTCGGAGGCGGGGCGGCGTGAGGGGGCGGGCGCTGACGTCGCCGGAGGGTCCGGGGGCCGCTCGGCGCCTATTTATTGTTCTCGCCGCCGCCGCCGCGTTCGGCCTTTCTCGGCGCCTGCGGGCCGCGGCGGGAGGGCGCGAGGGCGAGCAGCAGGACCGAGCGAGCAGGGCCCCTCCGCCAGCGGGGGCGTAGGTAGGAGGGAGCGAGTGAGCGGGCGGGCGGAGGCGCCGCCCGGAGGCCGTTAACCCGTTTCCGCCTCTCCGCAGCGCGAGCCTGGGCGGCGAGCGCGCGCGTCACGCCGGAGCGAAAGCGGGACAGCCCGGGAGCGGCAGCCCGGGAGCGGCCATGGCCTACGCGTACCTCTTCAAGTACATCATCATCGGAGACACAGGTGGGTGAGCCAGGCCCGGGCCGGAGCGGGGAGCGGAGAGGAAGGCCCGGCTCCCCGCGCCCATTTCCGCAGTGTTGGCAGTGCCGCCGACGTGGTGGCTCCGCGCGAGGAAGAGGCGGTGTCTCCCCCCCGCCTCTGCGCCCGGCCCCGCCCGCGGCCTCGGCCTTGTCTCCCGACGGCCTTGGGCCCCTGGCAGCCGCCTCCGGGCCTGCCTGACGGGTCACGGAGCAGCTCGGGCTGTGTCACGGCTCTGGCTGCGGCCGCCGAGCGGGGCAGCGGGGAGGGAGAAAGCGCTGTCACAACGAAACTTATACCTGGGTAGTGCCCGTGGTTTTCAGCCCCGCGGCAGCGAGGCCACACTGTCCAACCCCGGTTTTGTGATGAGTTTCTGCCTCGCTGCTGTGAGTTCCCTTCAGCTCAGGCTGCAAGGATGCTCTTTCCAGCCTCGGCTGGTGCTACTGTAGTAAACTGTGTGAAGACATGTTGTCAAAGGAAAATTAAAAGCCCTGGCTCTTCCAGTCTAAAGGGATCTCTTTTTTTATGTATATATGTACACACACATCACTACTTTTCCAGATATTTCTTGTCACTCTTTATAAACATATGGAATCATGGAATGTCTGGGGGTTGGACTGGGGCTTAAAGAAGATCTGGTCACAATGCCACCTGCTATGAGCAGGGACATTTCCCACTAGACCACATTGCTCAAGGCCCCATCCAAGCTAGCCTTGAACATTTTTTAAAAATTTACTCCATTCTATTTGTAACTGGCTGCTGTGTGACAAGTAATAATGCGTAGAAATGCTGCTGACATAGCCATGTGCTCCTAGGAATTGCTGCTTGAAGCCCCTTTGCCAATGTAGTTTATGCTCCCTTGGCCTAGTGTGGATAGGAGTAGCGTACTTTGTTCAGACTGTTGTCAGGACAGAGTAGCTAACTTTGGTAACTATTGTGCCTGTGTATTGTGCATTTTCCTTGTTGTTTTTGTCATACCTGTCTAAATGCCTTCTCTAATAAGTTTGATGACACACCTCTTACTTTAGATGCTATTCTGAGGGTACCTTCGTAATAGTACTTCATACCTATGAACTAAATTATCTGTTGGTGGAGTATATTTATATGTTATAGTATAATTATACATTACAGTTGCATTACCCATGAGGTTGTTAAATGCACTGGATGCAACTACTATGTGACTTTTATCTGCTTTTTAAACATACATTTAAACTCTGAAAGCTTCTTTAGGCTACTGCAGTAGCTGTAGTACAAGCGAATCTTCAGAAATGCATCACAGCTATGACCATGTTGGAAGCATTAGGCTGTAGAGGATAACTGAAAATTTTGATTTTTGTTGAGTATGTACTTGAGTTGACAGTTCATCAAGTCAGAGGAAAGATTACCTGTGTGAATTCAGCAGAAGTAAGAAGAGGTTTGTCAGCCCAGGGTGATGCAAGATGGTAGTGCACAGTTCAGAATGACAGTGCGTCAGAACAGGTGGCCAGTTCTGGTGCATCTCTAAAAACTGTAGTCATTAAAGTGGTAAGAGACAGCAGCTTACAGTTACTTTGGTACATTGATTGTATACTGATTAAATTTTTACAAAGAAATATCCTTGGTATAATGGTCTGTGCTGTACTCTTGCATTTGAGTTGTTGTGAAATGTGGATGTATGTCACTTCTGAAGTTGTTGCAGCTGCTTAAGAGCGAAATATCAGAAGAGTAAGAGAAAAGAAACACAGATGAAAATGGCTCACAATTTTTCTGTTGGTTTTTTGTTTAGTTTTTTTTTTCAATTCCTGTGGCTTGTATTCTTGAGTTGCTACAGGAAGCTAATTAAAACTACTGCAATGATCATTCTTGAAGTGAATTGAACATGTCAGTAGTGGTAAGTTGGTTTTGCTTTTATTCAGCTCTCCTGTGAGCCTTTTAAGTATTCTAACAGAGCTGGTACTGAGCAGCCGATTTATGTTGTGCACAGTTGTTGCCAAAATGATGGTGGTAGTCCAGGTATTTTACTGCTCTTCCTCAGATGAAGGCAATTGAACTTAAAGTTCTGACGATGGAAATTGAGAGTGGATGGTGACCGTCCTCTTCAGTTCCCGTGGTGGTTTTGCACAGCATTCCAGCTAAGTGAAGATATGCCACTGGCCTTGCAGACCATGTAGATTTCACTGCGATTAAGAAATTTGTTTCTGGTATGTGATTTAGAGGCTTTGGAAATGGCTCAGCTGCCTGGTGACTCAGCAATTAGTTGTAAACAAACTGTAGGAGAAAAGTAAGAGACTCAGCTGAGGACAGATGTTAACATTTAGCTCCTCTTTCAGCACTAAAAGAGAAAGTAGATTGTGCAGTCCATAAGCAAACCAACGAAAACCCCCTGCAGTTATACAAGACACCTGCATGTGTCTTCTCTGAATTGTGATTCCACATGCTTTCATCTGCTTAAACATAGGAATTCAGTATGATCTCAGTCTCTTAAAATGACAGCCGCAGAAACTGACTGTGCAAGACTGCCTTGTGCTCAACAGTTCCTGTCTCTCTATATTCCCTGTTTCACTGGTCATTGGCATTCACTGACCTTTTTTCTCTTTCTGGTAGTTCAGGCATGGGTACTTTATGAACATGGGATTGCTTCTTATCTGGTTGTTAACTATATTTTTTAATATGTAAAAATGCCTTTCTGTGTAATTGCAACTGGTTTAGGATCTAGTTAGTTTTCTGTTATGGGAGAGACCTGAAATGGCATGGCAGTATTTCAGGTACTCAAACAACATTGCCATAAATCTGTGTGGTTTTTACATTGTAGCAGTGAGACAGTAGCTATGGCGTTTAAGGGAAAAATACAAGTATTATGGAATACTGGCTGAGAGTTTACCAGGAAACATCCTTTGACCTGGATATTTTCAAAACATTATAGGAGTTTGCAAATGCATTTAGATGCATGTGTGGTGCATGCTGTCTAGGGCTGTACCTCTGAGACCTTTGCCTTTATGGTTTGATGGTGTCTTTCATTTGCCAGTTGGAGTTGGCGTCTCCATCCACTCTTCCTAAACATCTGCCTTTGACCACCAGTTGAAGTTGAGATGGACTTTGGTCTGAGCTAGGATGAATACTCTTGGCATATGAGACTTGTCTGTTTCTGTAGTTGGTGACTGAAAGTCTGTCAGTTTTTTCCTTTAGCTCTTTTTCTGTATGATGGTAAAATCATCTTTACTTAAATGTTTGTTACTAGCAATGTACCATGTGGGAACAAACTGGGAGTGATACAAGATTTCTGTGAAGATGAGAGCTGGAATATTTTTTTTACGAATAATACAGATTAATCAGATTTTTTTTGTATTAGAGTATGTTTGCTGAAATCCACCAGAGAATGCTCCTGAACTTAAGGATGCCTCAAGTACCAGTTCTGCAATGGTCACATTTCTTGCCACCAACGTAACTTGTCAGTTGTAGTCTGTCTAAATGTCTTTTTAGGCTCTATGTTGCTGCATTTTCCATGAGCAGGTCCACCTCCTTTTCATGAATGTTACTCAGCAACTCTCTGAGCTTCTTGTGGAATGGACTTTCACTTGCCTTTCAATATCAGCAGATAGTTGCTGCTCCTAGACCAAGAGTATCTCAAAGTTTTATTCTTATTAGGAAGTGATGATGAAAGAAAATGTAATTGCTTGGTGATCTAATTCTCCTCACTCTCTGGAGTAAAGTAAGCTGTCTAGTCAACCATTTCACTTGTCTGGGAGACTCTCAAATGTTGAAATTAAGCAATTGAATTTATTTTTCAGTCCTCTGTGGGATATTTCTAGTGTCTTTGCACTTTGCTCTGGAACAGAAGTTATTAGCTAGTAATGTGTATGACCAGAGTCTTTTGCCCGTATTTTCTCTAAGTATATAATAGTACTTCTTGGCTAAACTGGTTTTCATCCTGCCAGAGCTGGTATTAATACCCTGTGATAGCTTGAGAACTTGTTTGTGCTGAAAACCAGAGTACTGGTCTTTACTACTTATATCTTGCTTTGAGGCCCTTTCAGTGATGGTTTAATCCCAAAAGAGCAGATATTAGGTGTTGTATAAGAACATCCTCTTAGTGTCTTAAAACCTGTTAATTAGAATTAACAAACTCTAAGTATATGTCCATACAAACGGTTTCATGAGACTGCTAGTGTGCACACTTGTACTAACACTTTGTTTAAAAGAAACCCCAAACACCTTTCCACTCAAAAAAAAATCTAACCCAACCCCACCCAGAAATTCATCTAAAACCATGTTATTGTGAACATCTGGCAGCTTCTAAGTTGTTTGTAACCATGCAGAACATGAAGAAGCTCTTTTACAGACTTAAATGTAGCTTAATTTTATTTGGAAGTAATTTTTACTTATTTTTAAAGCCTCCAGTTAGCAGTAGAGTAGTGCCATACAAACTGAAATATGGTAAAGCTGAACAGCTCCTTAACTTTGTAGGCCTGTGCTAATTGTTATGTAGAAAGGAAAAATGTGCATTATTGGATTCAAATATGCTGTTTAAAATGTTTGTGTTGAAGCTGAATCAGCTTTAAAAGAGCCATTTTTATTACTTTTCCCAAAATTATGTGGACATCATGAAGGATTTTGGAGGTGGTTTTTCTTCTGTTCTTGTCCATGCTTACCTTTGTATGTGAACTCCCTTTGCCCTGTATGTGACATTTTGGAATTTTTAGTTTGTCCTTCCTATAAATTTAAATAAAGTTTTCCCATTTGATGGTAGAGTTTTGACTAAGACATAACTGGCTGAGAAGATGTTAAGAAAAATCTTTGCTTTAGATTAATATCTTGTTATGCCTAGGCCTTGTGAAAGGGTAACACTGCACTTTCCAGGGTTGCATAAAGCTGCTGTGCTTGGAAAGGGAGGAGACAGAGAAGAAACTGCAGCCTGTGGTAAGAAAAGGGCTTATGAAACATCTGGAAGCTCTGCAGACTACTGGAAAGAACTAAAAGTACCTCATAAACTGGGTTAGAGGTATATGTCTTGTAACATTTGTAATGTGTAATTACCTGGTTTAAATCAAAGTTAGTTTTAAAATCTGTGTTCTTATATGGATCATCTAGATAATACATTTTTATATATATAATGCATATATTATATATTTGTAATCCATATTACTGAGATTTTCCCATTATTTGAAACTGTGTTACCCTATCTTTAAGATTTCTTNAGAAAAGGGCTTATGAAACATCTGGAAGCTCTGCAGACTACTGGAAAGAACTAAAAGTACCTCAAACTGGGTTAGAGGTATATGTCTTGTAACATTTGTAATGTGTAATTACCTGGTTTAAATCAAAGTTAGTTTTAAAATCTGTGTTCTTATATGGATCATCTAGATAATACATTTTTATATATATAATGCATATATTATATATTTGTAATCCATATTACTGAGATTTTCCCATTATTTGAAACTGTGTTACCCTATCTTTAAGATTTCTTTTTGTCTGTTTTTCTAAAGGAAGGTAAGAAAGCAGGAAGCTTGTTTCAGCTCAGGTAGTATTATGGCACTGGTTTCATGGACGTCCAAGCTGATATGGTTGGTTACATGTGAAAGAAGGAGTTCTTGCTCCCCTTACCTTGTGGTGACTGTGATAGTCTGCTATGATCTGGATCTACCCACTAATGTGGTAGAAAATTACTTTCTTTTTAGGTTAACTTTTTACTTAGTGGCTGAATCAGGTGATTTGGCCTTGTGGCTTTGCTTTCCACAGTCTGGAGTACTTGCAAGGAAGGAAACTGGATCTGGGAAGATTAGTGAGAGCAAGATATCAAAGGGAAGTAGATCTTCATCTCTGTGTGGTAGACTGATTGATCACTGGCAACTACAAGAAAAACAGTTCTGTGAGATTGTTGAATTAATCCAGGGTTTATCTGCTGCCAAAGTGAGTAGACCTTGTTACCACTTCTTGTTTCAGCTATGAACTCTGCTGCTTCTTAGCTGTCAGCATCACTGCTTGTGTGATCCTTCAGAGAGCCAGCTCAGCTCACAAAGATTTGAAAAACGAAACTAAACAAATAGTAGGTATGCTCAAAAGAGGCAAGAGCCCTTTTGGGTAAGGAGGTGGAACTGTGTGGGAGGGAGTGAGTCTACTCATCAGAGACAGCAGGCAGATTAACATAAGAGATTTTTTCTTTAGCATTCAGTTTTTATAGCAGGGTGGGAAGGACTACTACTGCAGTTCTTTTCCTCTGTCACCTTTCTTAGGCTACAGTGGTGCTTAGGTGAGCAAGTAAGGAAATTCTTAACCTCCCTCTGCCCTCATTTTAGACCCATTTTTAGTTTTGAACCGAATCAGCTTTTCAAGGCAAACATCAGTGGAAGGAACACTTGAGTTTTGTCTAGAGGTAAGAAAAGCCTGGCAGTTTTCCGTGTGCTCAGTAGTGTGCACCTGACTTTGCAGCCAGTAACGGAAGTTTCCTTGCCCTATTCACAGGGAGTCAGGAAGGAGAGTGAGAGAGTTTGTCAATAGCTAACTCATGTAAGCACAGTTAACTATTAGGAGACAGCAAATTTTAGTTTCGACAGCAAAT